>JAPPVO010000016.1:161897355-162094531 GCA_030407325.1 Camellia japonica
TTGCCTAGGTCGCCCTTTCGGGTTTTCGGCCTAGCGAGCCTCTCAAGGGTAATATTTCTTCAACTTGTCCATATTGATCGGTTGTGAGAACTCCAGGCCATCTAAATCCATCAGAACCACAGCTCCACCTGACCAGATAGACTTAATGATGTAAGGACCAATCCAATTGGGTCTGAACTTGCCCATTGGGTCGTGGATGGGGGCTCGGTTGTCCTTGAGCACCAAATCTCCTTCCTTTAGATTCCTGGACTTAACCTTCTTGTTAAAAGCCCGAGCAATTCTGTGCTAATAACCTTGAACATGGTACAGTGCTTTCAGTCTTCTCTCATCAAAGAGCATGAGTTCCTCAAACCTGCTCTGTTGCAAATCTGCTTCAGCTATTTGACACTCAGCCAATACTCGCAATGACGGAACCTCAATCTCGATAGGTAGAACGGCCTCCATCCCATAGACTAATGAATACGGAGTCGCCCCAGTAGAAGTTCTGATTGAAGTCCGGTAGCCCCACAGAGCAAACAACAGCTTA
The DNA here is from genome assembly GCA_030407325.1 of Camellia japonica. Taxonomy (NCBI): domain Eukaryota; kingdom Viridiplantae; phylum Streptophyta; class Magnoliopsida; order Ericales; family Theaceae; genus Camellia; species Camellia japonica. Next base: position 161,897,882 of record JAPPVO010000016.1, read on the forward strand.
TCTGGCCAATCCCAGTAGGTTTCCACCATCTTCTGCAATATGTGTTTGATATTCTTGTTGGCGGCCTCAACTGCTCCATTGGTCTGCGGCCGATAGGTGGATGACTTATGGAAAGCCACATTGTATTTTTCCAACAAATCAATCACTTCCTTCTTGAAGTGGGAACCATTATCTGAAATAATCTCGTTTGGGACTCCGTAGCGACAGATGATGTTGTTTCTGATAAACTTTGCAACATGCGAAGCCTTCAACACCGCATAAGATTGGGCCTCGACCCACTTCGTAAAATAATCTATCGCGACCAGGATGAACTCATGCCCATTCGACCCCTTTGGAGTGACAGCCCCGATCACATCAATTCCCCAGACTGAAAATGGCCATGGCAAAGTCATATTGTACAGCTTCGACGGCGGAATGTTCATGCGATTTGCATGAATTTGACATTTGTGGCATCGTTGAACAAAACCGATACAATCCTCCTCCATGGTAGACCAGTAGTAACCTTGTCTGAGGATTTTCCATGCTAGCATTACTCCATTCATATGTGCACCGCATTCCCCTCCATGGATGGCCTCCATTAGGCGCTTTGATTCTTCGGCATCGACACACAGCTTATGCATTCCCAGATGACCTCTCTTATACAGCTTACCCCCACAGATGATGAACTGAATGGCCATTCTTCTGATTGCCCTTTTATCCTTGGCATTTACCCCTGGCGGATATGCTTCCTTCTCCAAGAAATTCCAAACGTCGTAATACCAGGGGTTTTCGTCTTGAACCTCATCTATAGCAGCAATCGTCTCGTAGGCTGGCGCGAATTTCTGGTCAATGATGACTGGACGCATCCGGACTCCGAACGGGATGTCTATCATGGAAGATAGAGTTGCTAAAGAATCTGCGAACCTGTTGTTCTCTCTTAGTAGATGAGCAAAGTTTAGCTTCTCAAACTGAGGAATTAACAAATCCAAGGTCTGGTGATACATCGTCATCTTTTCTTCCTTGACTTTCCAGTCTCCTTTTGCTTGAGACACAACAAGGTTCGAGTCCCCGATGACGTCCAACCGTCTTGCCCCTAGTTCCAGGGCTGCTTCTAGACCGGCAATGCATGCCTCATATTCTGCTTCGTTGTTCGAGACTTTGAAACGGAGTTTGAAGGCTAGAGGGATACGGGACTTGTCAGGTGCTATCAGCAACACTCCTATCCCATACCCGTGCTGGTTTGACGCTCCGTCAAAGTACATCGTCCAAAATTCGTCGTCGATATGCAAAATGGCCTCATCTGGGAATAAGTACTCAACTGCTTCACCCCCTTCCACTGGATGATCGGCTAAGAATTCTGCTACTGCTCTTCCCTTGACTGACTTGCGCGTTACATATTTCAGATCGAATTCGGAGAGCAACAGCAACCAACGAGCTAGCCTACCCGTAAGTGCTGGTTTCTCGAAAAGATATTTGATGGGATCGAGTCGTGAAACCAACATTACGGAGTGAGCTAACAGGTAGTGCCGCAGCTTCCTGGTAGCCCATACCAAAGCTAAGCAAGCCTTCTCCAACGGTGTGTAGCGAGTCTCATACTCTAGCATCTTCTTGCTCAGATAGTAGATGGCTCTCTCCACTTTGTCCTCTGATTCTTGCGCGAGCATACAGCCCATTGTGGTCTCAGTCACTGAAAGGTACAATATCAACGGTTTCCCCGGCTCTGGTGGTGACAACACGGGCGGGTTCTGTAAGTATTCCTTGATCTGTTCAAAAGCAGCTTGGCATCGGCCGTCCCATTGGAATTTCTTTCCTTTCTTCAGGAGACCAAAAAGTGGTTCACAAGTCAAGGTTAATTTTGAGATAAACCGTCTTATGAATTGCACTTTACCCAGAAAGCCTCGCACCTCCTTTTCAGTCCTTGGTGGTGGCATTTCTAAGATGGCTTTGATTTTGGAAGGGTCGACTTCGATACCTCTCTGTGTAATCAGAAACCCCAGCATTTTTCCCGCTGTAACACCGAACGTACATTTCTGAGGATTCAGCCGCAACCGGAATTCTCTGATCCTTTGAAAGAACTTTTGCAAGGCGGTGTAGTGGCCCTCTCTTTCTTTGGACTTGACAATCATGTCGTCCACGTACACCTCAACCTCTTTGTGGATCATGTCGTGCAATATTGTGGTCGCGGCCCGTTGATAAGTAGCTCCAGCATTCTTCAACCCAAACGGCATCACTCTGTAGCAGTATGTCCCCCACGGGGTGGTGAATGCAGTCTTTTCCCGGTCTTCTAGTGCCATCACTATCTGGTTGTACCCTGAGAAGCCATCCATGAATGAAAGCAAAGCGTGCCCCGCTGTAAAGTCTAATAACTCATCAATATGCGGCAAGGGAAAGTCGTCCTTCGGACTAGCTCTGTTCAAATCCCTGAAATCCACGCATACCCGGATCCTGCCATCCTTCTTCGGCACTGGAACGATGTTGGCCAACCAAGTGGGGTATTCGGATACCAGCAGGAAGCCTGCGTCGATTTGCTTGGTGACCTCTTCCTTAATCTTGAGGCCCAGTCGGGGCGGATCCTTCTGAGTTTCTGTTTGACGGGTCGGGCCTCGGGGTCAAAAGGGATCCGGTGCTGTACAATCTCAGGATCGATCCCAGGCATGTCTTCGTAGGACCACGCAAAAACATCTTTAAAATCTTTTAATAAAGCGACTAAGCGCTCGTGTTCCTCCGAAGACAACATGGACCCGATTTGGACCAACCGCGGGTCCTCATCAGTACCAATATTCACAGTAGTGATTTCATCAACTAAAGGTTTAACAAATCTCTCATGCTCTTGCTCAATTAAGCGTTGCAAAACCAGAGGAATTTCATCCTCGTCGTTTTCATCAAAATTTTGAAAGTCTGAGTTAATGCAATAAATCAAGGACACAGAAAAGTACTCAGAAACCACAGTTACTTGATTCTCATTAAGCACATCCAAATCGTCCGAACTCTCGGTTACAACAGACTCAAAAGAGAAAGAAAAAGACGACCTGGACAAAACTGTGGCATCCGGGTTATCATCCCCAGGATTACCAGACTCAGACTCAGTCGAGCTGGAACCTGATTCCGACTCACAAGACTCGGTGGAATCAGATTCCGGCTCACTACCTGACCCGGTGCTGCTGGACAAAAACCCCTCTTCGTATTGCCAAGTGAGAGAGGGTGCGATAGATGCATCCAAAATAGTTGCTGGTAGGCCCGCAGCCGTTTCATTCCCAATCATGGAAACCGAGAAGTTATCCCCCAAGCACTTCTGGTCGATCGGAGGATCTGAAAGTAGACATGCCAGTGCTACCCCCATTTCAATTTCAGCGCCCTCGGAATCCACTTCCTTACACTGCTCAACCTCAGCTGATGGGTCTGTCTGCTCTTCGGCAACGTCATCCCCGGATAATTGCAGGTCGAAGAAGATCTCGAAACCTGGCACACGCTTCTTCTCCGCGTTCAGCCATGGCTCTGGGAAGCCACAAAACGGAAAGTCCTCCCCCTCCCGGACGAAGCGTCCGTTTAGGGTACCCTGAATGGGCCTATGCATCAGCTCAAAAGGCTTCCCAGCCTGCTTCGCTCTGGCTCTTCCAGCCATTTCCTTTCCCTTCCTTATCCAATCCTCTTTGGTGGGCAGATAACCCAAGCCAAAGGTATGAGGGTTGTGTGGCACTTCGGCCAATGCTGCGACGCCCTTCCGGCCGCTCCTTCCCAATCCCATCCCGGGGATGTGTTGTAGCTTGTTCATGAGGTATACAGATTGAGCACTGACATACACTCCCTCATTAACAGCCATGATGTTTTGCACAACCCGAGCCTCAGCTAAGGTAAAACCTGACATAAACACATCTTCCATGCCGTGCTCAATTTCCAGGACTGGTGTAGACACCTCCGGCGGTGGGTGGATCGATGAATTCCCGAACACAATGGCTACTCCCTTCCCATGGGGGTATTTCACCATCTGATGTAAGGTGGACGACACTGCCTTTACCTGGTGCAGCCACGGCCGTCCCAAAAGCAGGTTGAAAGTTGCAGGAACCTCTAAGACATGGAAATCTATCTCATGCTGTCCCGGCCCAACTTTGGTCTGGATCTTTACTGTCCCCATGACTTCTCGGCTCGTGTTGTCATATGCCCGAATTACCTGGGCTGTCGGTATAAAGTCCGCGGTCTTCAAACCGATTGCATACGCTGTCCTTGCCGGGCACACGTTGATGGCGGATCCGGTATCAACAAGAACCACCGGTATCCATTTATTTCTACACTCCACAGAGATGTAGAGTGGCTTATTGTGGTTCGCACCCTCAGGTGGCAGTTCTTTGTCAGAAAAAGTCAGCATCGGGGTAGCTCCTCCCGGAAAGACTAATCCTACCAGTTGCTCCGGCGTGGTTTCTATCGAGAGTTTAGCTTTGTCCATGGCAGATAGGACAGCCTATCTGTGCACTCGTGATGCCATAAGCAGTCCCCAGATGGAGATGTCTGCTTGTATCTTTTTTAACTGTTTGAGCACAGCCTCTTCTTCAAGTTGTTTCTCTTTCTGTCTCTCAGCTTCCTTGTCTTTCCCAGATGCCTCTAGTTGGTCTAGGTGCGGGGGCTTGAAATACCGCTCGCTTCTTGTCATGTGATCAACCTTATCGAGATACCAGGTGTTGTCTGGATGATTGCTCCCCCAATCCTCGTCTGTGTGGGCAAGACATAAATCATCGTCCTCTCACCACATCCTGTGAGCAGCAAACAGACATCTGTCTGGCTCTAGCATGATTATACTCGCAGTACTTTCAGCCCACATGCTCGCATCATCTTCTATCCTTGTGCCCACAGCATTTTCAGTCCTCTCATGGGCTTTGGCTTTCCCGGTTCTCTCAGAATCCCAAAACTTTTCTTGTTCCACCTGCGTCGGCGCAATTTGTTGTTCAGCTTTCCCTGCATTCTGAGCGAAATTCTTCGTACCGGCGCTCTCCGGCAATGTACTCTGACTTCCGGCCCTTCCGGCCACAACTGATACCCTCGCCCCTGCCGGGCCCTGTTGGAACTCTACAACATCCGGTTGATCATCCAGCCATCCGGTAGCCTCTGCCGATTCCTCATAATCAAACCAGTTGACTGCTGCGTCCCCTGATTCTTGGTCATTGAAAAACTGGAGGTTGGCAAAACCCTCTTCTACGGCCGTTAAATCATCCGTTCCCTGCTCAAATCTATCCCCCTGGATCACACACAGTTCTGCTCTCTCTGGCAATTCTACACTTGGCTCAAACTGGCCTGCTGACAGAATGTAATCACTCGGATCGTAGGCTCCCCCAGCAAAATTCCCAGACTGCTCAAACCCTGACTCAACCATTCCATCCTCCTCTGCAATCTTCCCTGCACCGTCTTCAACAGCCACCACCATTGGCTCAGGTTGGGTTGTAGAGATGTCCAGCATGCACAAAAAGTTAGTGCAGTCGGAAAGGAGCATCTCCGGCTTAGGTAGATGGGAAGGAGTGATATAGATGCTAGGATCGTAAGACACGACCCCAGTCTGGATAAAGTTGATTCTTTTGGGAGGTGGAGCTTGGTTGTGTGTAGGGAGTGGATTAGTTGTGACATTGGGTCTTTCTGGTGGCAAAATCACCTGTTTGTCAACGAGATCTTGAATCTCGTGACGTAACCTGAAACATTGGTCGGTGTCATGACCGTGTTGCTAGTGATATGCACAGTATTTGGCTGGGTTATGAGTGAGGGGGAGTGGATTTGGTAACGACCTCGGCTCCAGGGGTTTTAGATGCCCTTTTCTGATTAAGACCCCTAGAGCCTTGGACAGGGGCATGTACAATGGGGTGAAGGTTCTTTGGCCTCTGGGTTGGTATTTGGTGGTCTGTGTATTGCTTCCGGATGCACCGGAGAAGGGTGTGGCTGCCATGGGCCTTGGAAGGGGAGGGGGAATGGTGGCGACCATGCTTACCTCCGAAGTTCTTGCAGTTGCAGCGCCACTCGGGCCTGCATTGTTGTTGCGGTTAAAAGTTCTCCGGGGTTGCTCCCTGTCTTGGTCAATCAGACCCTGTTTCATTGCATCTTCAATTTGTACCCCCATCTCGTGCAGATCCGAAAAGGTGGGGAAGGGGAGCACAATCATTTTTTGCATCAATTTTGGCTGGAGATTACGCATAATCATCCTGATCTGGTCCTTATCGGTGGGCCTTAGAGTCATCATCGAGGCGTTCGCCCTCCACTGGGTCACAAAATTTGAGAAGCTCTCTTTGGGCTCTTGCCTCGTCGTTTCGAGATCACGGGTTGTAATCTCGATTTGGGTGTTGTAAGAGTATTGCACAACAAAGGCCTCGGCCATTTCATCCCAACTCCCTTTGACATCATCCTCCAATTTCGCATACCAGATAGCGGCCATACCTGACAGGGTCCGGCCGAATAGTGAAAGCTTCTGGGGTCTGGTTAGGCCCATCGGCCGTAGTATATCTGAAAATAGCCGGAGGTGGACCATGGGATCCCCAGATCCGTCGAAGCGATCGATCTGCGGCATTTTGAATTTATCCGGTAACGTCACAGCCACATCGGTATATCCGTCCTCGATATCCGAGATAGCCTTTACCCCCTGGGATTTTTTGAATAGCTTCTCGAGCTTGCTCAATTTTAGTGCTGTAGGGTCTACTTCGAACTCGAAGGGAGAGTCCGGGTGGTTGATGGGTGTATGTACCTTGGATAATTGAGGTGGAAGCGGGGGCGGAGCCGGCCCCGTTGGGATGTCTGTGTCCTCCTGAACGGCATGGACATTTGGCAGGACATTCTGGGTAGTTGGTGTCGGCTCGGGTATCGGGACCCCTGGTGGGGGAGGAGCTGGATGTGAGACCGATGCTCCGGCTTGCTGCTGGAGCCGGGTAATTAGCTCCGCCTGTTGGGCCATGATTGTGGCCTGCTGTTTAGAGAACTCTGCTTAGCGAACAGTGTCCTCCTGCATTTGCTTCATACTCTCTTGGAGTTGGCGCATCATTTCTTCCATTCCGGCCATGTTCTGCTGATCCTGCTGACTGACTGGTATGTGTATTTCTATGGCAGAAACTGAAACCTCAGCTCGACTGTTCACTGCTAGGGTAGACCACTGCTCTGGTAACCTCTGCTCAGACACACTGCGCTTTCTAGGCCTCCATCTGACAACCGGGGGTAGAGAATGAAACACTGGTTGTCCGTCAACCAGATCCTCAGATCGATTAAGCCGACGGCCTCTTGTCCAGAGTACTTGGGGAATATCTGCTGGGTCGGAAGCAATTGTGCTAAAACTGTCCTAGCAAAAGATAAATAAAGCAATAAAGAAATAAATAACCAGATAAACGAACAGTATAACAGTTTAAAATAAATACCCAACACACAGCTGGGCATAACAACACACGGTCGATAAGCTGAATACACACTGTCCTCAAACACTGATCATTATCCTTGAATCACTGTTCCCCAAGACTAAATCTGATACCTGCAGATAACTGATTCTCAAACACTAACTGATGCCCGCAGGCCTGATGCCCAAACCCATAAACTGATACATGCATTTCCCTGTAGAGACGTACTCTAAAAGCACATAACAGATAAGTGAGAGCGAAAACACCCCTATGTTGGGGTAAGGTTTCCCTGTCCTATTTTGTCAGGAGCTAGGGTTTCACTATGTACGCAGCAGTTTCAAACAACCTATAATCGGGTAAGCAGCCTGTCCTAGTTTGGAATGGTCACTATGGATTCCGAATATGCACTAGGTCGAATGGTCAAAAGGGTGTCCCGGTAAAACCGGGGTTTGTGTTTCCATACTGGCAGAGCCCATAACCGGTAAGCCTTATGGCACGCAGCCTCTGGCAAACCGCTCAGGAATAGCAGATGGCAAACACGGTGTCCTAGGCGCACCAATGCACATGCAATGCAAAGAAACACATAAGTGTAATCAAAACAAGATATCATGAGTTCGAGTCAAGCTCTCTAAATCCCCAGCAGAGTCGCCAGAAACTGTAGATGTCCCCGAACGCCCCGGGAGGATGAGTCCCGTTCTGTTCATTTTGGGCTCACTACAGTTCGAACTCAAATTGTCACGGTTCTCAATCTGAACCAAAGAGTCCAAATCCGGCAAATCGTTTTGAGAAAACAGATTTTTGAAAGAAGTGCCAAACATGGACTGCTTTGCCAGATACAGAGTCGCCACCTAAATATTTTATTTTTGGGAAATTTAGGAAACCCTGACTCGTTGCCTAAGGCCACGTGTCCGTCATCACCAAAGTTGCCTCGGCTCGGGAACTTGGGTACGATTGGGGAAGGTCACTTCGTGAGCACCCCCGCTCGCCCGATCAAAGATCGGCCTCTACTAACCATGATATCTAGTTTTGAAAACATTATGCGTTCTTATTCCGGTTATTAGCCTAGATTTACTATGTGATGCGCACAACATACAAGTATAGACCGGGTCGCCTGAATTGGAACAAAACATTTCATGTTTGTTTTTGAAAGATGGTTTGCTACTCACAAGTAGGCTTAAAATGCAGATTTTGCCACCCTCAGGTGGGCTTAGAAAAGATGGTTTTGCCACTATCTAGTGGGCTTAAAACTCACAGTCAATGCATTGTTCCAATCCAAATAACCCAACCTTCACCCACAGGCATTCAGGCAGCTATATCAGATAAGCAAATAGCCTCATGGTAAGCATGCTATCATGGCAGTCACTCACACACATGCAAGGATGCTAAAACGTAAAAACTTACTGAGTACTCCAAGCCAAAACAGAAACTATGTTAGAAATCCATGCATGATCCTAACTATACAGAAATGCCTAATGCAACACATGCACGAATGCAACTAAGATAGGCTCGGCTATTCTAAACATGGCATATGGAATGCTACAGCTAACATGTATTCAACTCGGACTTGAAATACAATGCAGTGAGTTATGATGCGTCTAGCCCGGTGCATGCAAAATAGATGAATGAATGCAAACATGCTATCATACTGTATGCTAATTGAAACATACCCTATTCTAACCATCATAAGCTGGTAAATAAAAGGAAGAAAGACGTGGGATTGGAAGACATACATCACACGCACGCACACTTATTACAATTGTGCCCTCACTCGGAGGGTCCGAATAAATAATTACAGTCCGAATAAGTATAAAACCCTAATTAATTAACAAATGAACTAGGAAAGCAGTAAACTAGCACGTAAATCTATGGACCGCCTCAGCTCCGTTCCAAATGATGAATGATGCACGCTTGAGTTGCCTTGCGCGGAAATCCATTGCGATGCCCCAATTAGCCTCTGTTTACAATTAAGCTCGGAATATTGCACGGAGCTCCAAAAGACTGCCGGTTTCTGATTTGCTGCAACAGAGAGCAAGAAAGGGGCGTGGCAAAGTATTTTCACACATGTATGCATATCTTGATCCTCGTGCCACCAATCACGCATCTCGATGCATGATGGCCGAGGAGTCGAATTGCACGACTCAATGTGAAATGAATGCACATATAAACACAACAAGACCGAGACTCCATCATGGATAATCCGGAGTGTCGGCGACCGGGAATTGAGACACGTTCCGTCACTCGAAGTACGAAACGTCCCTCGTTTCCCGTGTTTGGGCTAACTCTTATCCCAAACATAATGCAAATGAGATGGCATACACAATGCGACTAACATACAACCTAGTATACGCAATGCTATGAAATGGCATACACAATACTCGATGTAACATGGCATACACAATGCTCTAACATGCAACCTAGCATACGCAATGCTATGAAATGGCATACACAATGCTCGATGTAACATGGCATACACAATGCTCTAATATGCAACCTAACATACGCAATACTATGGACCGAAATGGCATACACAATGCACGATGGACTTACACCAACATGAGTGGACCTCAGCCACACTCACATCAGTGGCCATAAGATGAAAATGAGACTATCGAAATGCGTACATATATGCACGCAAACCGAGGACCGAACCTAAGGCACCAAATACCACTCTAACAAGGCATGGCAAGGCATGAAACATGGCATTCAAACATGCAAATTCCAGCACTGAATCATGATGCAAAATGATCCCGAATCATGGATATATGTCATACAATGCATGGAATGGTCCCGAAACTCAAAGCTAGGCACATATATTGACTTGTAGCTATACAAAGCATGCATTATTTGACTATGAAGCACAAAGACAGAGCCAAGGCAGTCCCAAAACATGAACATTTCTAGTTCAAAGCATGACCAAAAGATGCTAGCATGATGGACTAAAATAGCATGCAACTTTGACTAGCAAACATGGTTTACATGGCATGTGCATGAAGCGTATGAGAACTCATAAAATCAGTAAAAATCAGTGAACAAAATATGCCAAAATATACCCAAATAATCACTGAAATGCAGCCAACATGTGTAAAAATGGTGAGCTCCTTTAGAGGGCCATACAAGGGGTTATTAAGCACATACAAGATAGACATGAAGCATAGCAAAACCACCCTTGGAAATGGACTATGACAACCCTAAGAACCACCAAATAGACCCTGGAAAGTGACTTCAATGTATGCAAAATAGGGTCCCTTTGGAAGGTCCAAAAGACCACCAAACAAGACAATGAGAGAGGGGGTCACCCCCCTCTGATTTTGGCCTTCAAGAAAACACCTAAGCCACTGAAAATCTGCTGGATTTCAGTGGCTAAGAGGCTAAGCCATGGCCAATGCAAGAGCTCTAATGCATAGCCCTAATCATGGAGAGATGAAGCATGCATAGGGGGAAGATGACCCCAAACAGAAAATAGACCTTAATCAAACATGAAGATGATGTTAAAACAAGACTTTTTTCAGTTTAGGTCGAGGTCCAAAAGGGCTCACAAATAAGGCTAATATATCATGCAAAAACGGCCCTAAAAGAGGGATTGAACAAACAGGGTAGTAAAAGGCCTCAAACAGCAAAGAGCCCTTCAACAAAGTTAAAGATGGGCTCAAAATAAGACTATTTTCAGTTTATGGAAAATCTCGAATATGCTCACAAGTAAGGCTAAAATATGATGCAAAATAAGCCCTAAAAGAGAGATAAAGCACAAAAGGTGAGTAGAAGACCTCAAACAGAGAAAAGTCCTTGATCAAACATGAAGATGAGCTCAAAATAAGACTATTTTCAGTTCAGGTTGAAGCCCAAAAATGCTTGCAAGTATAGCTTATAGATGAAGCAAAAAAATACAAGTTTAAGGGAAATAGGTACTTACCCTTGAAGAGCAGCAAATCAGGAGCTTTTGGTCCAAAATTCTGAGCTTTCAACCTCTTCAAATGGCCTCCAAGGTGCTGGAATGAGTGATGGAGGTGGTAGGCTATGAGGTGTAGGGTAAATATGCAAGAAAATGGGTGTGTTGAGGCTTGAAGTATAGATATAGGGGGTGTATGTATATTAATGCGTCAGCTGATTTCTAACCCTTTTGAAATGAGGTAGGGTGCTGGTTATATAGAGGGAGAGGAGCCAAAGAAAAGGGGGGAAAAACCAATTCAAATCTCCCCCCAAAAGGACAGACCCTTGGACAGAGGGTCTGGTGCAAAACAACTGGCACAGCTGGAATGCACCAGGAGGGACAAAACATGGCCGGCCAGGTGCAAAAGGTTCAGGTGGTCGGCTGGCCACCTCCCCTGGCCGGCTAACCAGGGGTCAAACGGGTCAAGTAAAATTTCTGGCCGGCCACCCCAAAAAGGTGGCCTCCCAGATGAGTGCAACACAGCTGTATGGTCAAAACCCAGAAAATGTGAACCAAGAGAGAGAAAAACCAGCTTTTTAGAGGGGTTCAAAAGGGTCAAGGACAATTTCTGGCCAGCCTACCCATATTGGTGGCCTCCCAGGTGTGTACAACACAATGATATGGTGGAAAGTCAGAAAAAGTGGCCCGGGAGTGGGAAAAACGAGCTTTCTAGTGAAGAAAACGGGCGATGAAGAGCGATGAAGAAATAAAACGGGTTTTTCAGAACAATTGCTGGCCTCCCACCTTCCTACAAGCTTTCTAACAATGAAAATAAGGTCCCCGCCAAAAATGGACCAAGACGGATGCAAAACGAAGGTTCGGAGGCCAAAACGCACAGTTCGGGGCCCCGAAAACAAGCTGTTAAACACCGGAGGTGGCGTTCGACCACGAAGTTGGTCTCTCGGGCCACAGTGTCCCTCAAAAGGGAGGAAACAAGGTGTATGCCAAAAACCGGAGCAAACGGAGGTGGTTAAGCGGTCCCAAACCGAGGCACACGGCCGACGGCTCCGAAAATCGAAAACTGGCCTCCAAACAGGAAAAATGGCCTACGACCACGAAACGTAGCCTACGGCCACTGAGAGATAGTCTATGAGACCTCTCCCTCCCTTTGGGAAGAGAAAACAGAGAAAACGGGACCCGGTTCGCAAACCGAGGCAAAGCACAAAAGAGTCCGGAAGTCCGGAGGCAAGGCTCGCAGCCAAGACTCTAAAACCTCAGAACGAGCACAATATGCAATATCACCGAGTGCTCAGTTGGTGACGTCTGAGTCTTAAGGTCGGTCAAAAATGGGGTGTCTACAGAGCCTCTCAAGGGTAAAAGTGTAGCTTTGTCCATGTCAAATGGTTTTGAGATCTTGAATTCATCTGAATCCAGGAGAATGACTGCTGTTTGCTGACGACGCAGGAGTCCATCCAATGGAGGGGGCTAAATTTTCCCCTAGTGTTGTGGATTTTGGCTATCCTTCAGCAAAACTTTCTTCTTTCCCCCCTTCTGGGGTTTGGCATTCTTGCCGATCTTCATTGATTTGTGGAATGATCCATCTTCGGCTCTTCAAGCACAATCTGGCATCTTTTGCCCCTAGTTCGAGGGGTGCTTCTGATCTAGCTTTGCAAGCTTCTTTTGACGACATCTGATCTTCTTGATCTGACTTCCCTGCCCCTAGTTCGCGGGCTGCTTCAAATCTGGCCTCACAGGCCTCACATTGCGGTTGACCGTTGAACACTCTGAACTCAGGTCCAAGGTTTTGAAAGTGAGGGGTCGAGTCTCGAGGCCGAGAGCGATCTTAGGCTGCACAATCTCAAGAGCGATTCCACACAAGTCTTCGTAGGATCGTGCAAAAACATTTTTTTGAAATCTTTTAAGAAAGCGACTAATCGCTCGCGCGGAAGACGATGTGAAACCAATCTAGATCATGCCAGGATCTTTCTCAGTACTCACATTAACAAGCATGATTTCATTCATTAAGGGCTTAGCACGCCTCTCTTTCTCTCAATTGATCAAATTTTGCAAAACCCGAGGAATTCCTTCCTCTTCGTTTTTATCACAATGTTTCAAAAAAAGTTTTGGAAAACTTAGGTCGATGCAATGAATTCAAGGCACAAGAGAGCAGGTGGAATGCACTGCCGTTTTATTCAATCTTTCTGGCACAACTGGCACAAGGCAGAAGCAAGCACAAAAGTGTGAAAATCACTGCTGTTTCATTCATAACTGTTGACACAACTGGCTCCCTGGCAGAAACAGACTCAAAAGAAAGAAAAAAGACAAACACAAAACAAAATAGTGATGCCCGAGGTAACACCCCCGGAATCACCTGACTCTAACACAACAGGACTGACTCGATACAACAAGACAGACCCGAAACAAAAAGGCTGACTCAAAACAAAGAGACAGGCTCAAAATAACACAACAAAACTGACCTAAATACCCAAGTCAGAAATTAGCATTCGCAAATGCTCAAAACAGTACGTGCCATACGCCACATCTGGAGTAAATCGAGCGCTACCCGCAGCTGGTTCATCCCCCGATCACATAATCACATTATCCCCCAAGTTCACTGATCCAGTGCCGATAGACTTTGTAGAGCTTGGCAGGAGGACAACCCCGTTGTCAAACAGATCCTGTACTTCATGGCGAAGACGGAAGCAGTTGTCGGTAGTATGGCCAGTTTGCTGATGGTACGCGCAGTACTGGGTAGCATCATGTGTAGCCGGAAGAGGGTTCGGGAGAGGCCGAGGCTCAAGGGGTTTGAGATGGCCTTGTCCAACAAGGATTTGGAGAGCTTTGGACAAAGGCATATAGAGGGCATGGAAGACCCTCCGACCTCGGGGTTGGTACTTCAAGGTTTGTGGATTTTTGCTGGGCGCACCAGCAAAGGGATTGGCAGGTGCTGGCCTGGTTTGCTGATCTCTTCCGAGCGGAGGATTAGAGCTAACAGGATCATTTCTGGTACGACGGCCCTTTTCCCGGTTTTCCCCTTGATTCAGACTGCCCCCAACTTGAGTGGCAAAAGTATCATCCACAATTTTTGCAACCACTGCAAGCACTTGCTGTTTGTTCAGTCCTTCAGCTTTCAAAGCCTCAACAGCCCACATAAGGTGTTCATGGGGATCAATGTCTACCCTTACCTTGTTCTTACCACTGGCCTCCACTTTATCAAAGGATCGGGTCGCTATATCCGAGCGAAGCCCAGTTGTTGTCGACACACCAACACCCAGATCTGAGATGGCTTCAGGTTGGCCCTTTTCAGTTGCAGCTTGCCCCAAGATTGAGGAGCCTTTTGGATTGAAACTTCTAGCCTGTGATGTGGTCGATGATGGAGCCAAAATTCCAAAGGCTAAGTCTGCCACAGTTCTCTGAAGATCTTCGATCATTCTCATCAACTCAGAAGTGGTGGGCTCACAGGTTTGAGATGATTGGGGTTCAGATGCACCCAACATGCATAAGTCCATGCTTTTTGGGATAAACACCTCAGGCTTGGGTAGATGGACTGGGGTGATGTATATGCTGGGGTCGTAAGGGACGGCCAGTGTATGGATTAGATTGAGATGTGGATGAGGTACTTGGTCATTGGGGTCTAAAGGTGGAGCTATTGTCCGGTTGTCGATGAGATTTTGGACCTCATGACGAAGGCGGTAACAACGGTCGGTGCCATGACCGCGCTGCTGATGGTACACACAGTACTTGGAAGGGTTATGTCTAGCTGGGAGTGGGTCAAGCAAAGGTTGAGGATCGAGGGGTTTGAGATACCCTTTTTCCATCAAGACTTTTAGTGTGCTAGTCAGGCTCATATAGAGAGGGGTGAAAGTTCTGCCTTGAGCTCGGGCTGGGCTGGTTGTTTGTAGGCTTGGTTTAGCAAAAGAGTTGGCTGTGGTGACTGTATTGATTTCAGTGGGTTCGGGAATAGTGCTACTTCCGGCATTGGTACTCCTTGAAATCACCCTCCTTGTCGGTTCCCTTGTTCTGGGAATGATCCCACTGTTGAACGCATTCTCGACCTGAACCCCCAGTTCATGCAAACTTTTGAAAGTGAATAGTGGAGCGACTATCAACTTTTGCAACATATCATGCTCGAGGTTTCGCACCATCATCTGCACTTGATCCCTCTCAGAAGGGCGACGATCTGTCATCTGTGCTGCCTTTGCTCTCCACCTCGCAACAAATTCCACAAAAGGCTCTGTTGGGTTCTGGCGGGTTGCTTCAAGCTCTTGGATGGTCATTTCAACTTGGGTATTGTAAGAATACTGATCAACAAAGGCCTCAGCCAATTCTTCCCAGTTTTGCTTCACTGTATTCTCCAATTTAGCGTACCAAGTGGCTGCTACACCTGACAGGGTTCTTCCATACAGAGAGAGTTTCTGTGGCTTAGTCAGACCCATCGGCTTTAGGACATCCAAGAAAAGTCGGATATGTACCATTGGATCCCCAGACCCGTCGAAACGGTCAATATATGGCATTTTGAATCTGTCTGGGAGCCGTACGGCAGACTCGGTGTACCCATCCTCAATGTCGGGAATAGAGTTAAGGCCCTGTGCCTTTTTGAATTGCTTCTCAAGGTTCGCAATTTTCACTACGGTCAGATCGAGGTCATTAGCATCAAGGGGATAAAGTCTCTCATTAGGCTGCACCAGGGGTCTGAAAACTCGGGCTTGAGCTAACCCTTCTCGAGGATCTGGACCCTGCAAATCTTCAGCTGGCGGAAGTGGGTCAAAGTTCGGCTGGGGTCCCAAAGCTGGATGTGAGGCAGACGCCCCAGATGGGCGCTGCGTTTCAATACTGGTCTCAGCCTGCATAGCAGTTCCCTGATTTAGCGCTGCTATCACGGCTACAAATTCTTCCGAACCCTGTGCCATCACGGTCTGCTGAGTCTGAACAAAGGTGATATGACTGGCGACTGATGGATCAGATGAACCGGTGAGCCCTGACTGGCCTTTCTTTGCCTTGCCTCAGCGAAAGAACATTGGTTTCGCTTGAATCGAATTTCTGACCTAACAAAGTTTATCAGCACTAGTCCAATGTACCCGGGGATATCGAAGCCTTCTGAAGCTATAGTTCCAGGACTACCTAGCAAAAGAGAAAACATGCAGCATCTTAGCCTAATTTCACCAAAACAAATTTGACTCTTTACTGAATTCTGCCCCAAAGTTCTGCCTGTAAACTGATACCCTCAGGTAGAACTGATTGCCCCAAAATACTGATGCTGGTGCCCGTAGGCCTGATACCCAGACTTGCAAACTGATACATGCATTCTTGTAGAGACGCACTCTAAAAGCACATAGCAAACAAGTGAGAGCCAAAACACCCCTATGGAGGGATAGGGTTTCTCTGTCCTATTTTGTCAGGAGCTAGGGTTTTACTACGCACGCAACGGTTTCAAACAACCTATCGGGTAAGCAACCTGTCCTAGCTTGGAGTGGTCACTATGGATCTGAATATGCATTAGGTCGAATGGTCAAAAAGGTGCCCCGGTAGAACCGGGGTTTGTGTTCCCATACTGGTAGAGCCCGTAACCGGTCAACCTTACGGCACGCAGCCTCAGGCTAACCGCTCAGGAATAGTAGATGGCAAACACGGTGTCCTAGGCGCACCAATGCAAATGCAATGCAAAGAAAACACATAAGTGTAATCAAAACAAGATATCATGAGTTCGAGTCAAGTTCTCTAAGTCCCCAGCAGAGTCACCAGAAACTGTAGACGTCCCCGAACGTCCCGGGAGGGAAATCCCGTTTTGTTCATTTGGGGCTCACTACAGTTCAGAACTCAATGTCACGGTCTTGTATCTAATCTCACAGAGTGCAATGCAAGACCGATGAATCATCAAAGAGTCCAAATCCGGCAAATCGTTTTTTTGAAAACAGATTTTTTTGAAAGAAGTGCCAAACATGGACTGCTTTGCCAGATACAGAGTTGCCACCTAAATATTTTATTTTTGGGAAAATTTAGGAAACGCTGACTCGTTTGCCTAAGGCCATGTGTCCGTCATCATCAAAGTTGCCTCGGCTCGGGAACTTGGGTACGATTGGGGAAGGTCACTTCGTGAGCACCCCCGCTCGCCCGATCAAAGATCGGCCTCTACTAACCATGATATCTAGTTTTGAAAACATTATGCGCTCTTATTCCGGTTATTAGCCTAGATTTACTATGTGATGCGCACAGCATACAAGTATAGACTGGATCACCTGAATTGGAACGAAACATGTCATGTTTGTTTTGAAAACAGTTTGCTACTCGCACGTAGGCTAAAAATGCAGATTTGTCACCCTCGGGTGGGCTTAGAAAAGATGGTTTTACCACTATCTAGTGGGCTTAAAACTCACGGTCGATGCATTGTTCCAATCCAAATAACCCAACCTTCACCCACAGGCATTCAGGCAGTTATATCACATAAGCATATAGCCTCATGGTAAGCATGCTATCATGGCAGTCACTCACACACATGCAAGGATGCTAAAGCATAAAACTTACCGAGTACTCCAAGCCAAAACAAAAGCTATGTTAGAAATCCATGTATGATCCTAACTATACAGAGATGCCTAATGCAACATATGCAGGAATGCAACTAAGATAGGCTCGGTTATTCTAAAGATGGCATGTGAAATGCTACAACTAACAAGTATTCAACTCGGAATTGAAATACAATGCAGTTAGTATGATGCGCCGAGCCCGGTGCATGCAAGACAGATGAATGAATGCAAACATGCTATCATACTGTATGCTAATTGAAACATGCCCTAATCTAACCATCATAAGCTGGTAAATAAAAGGGAGAAAGACGTGGGGTTGGAAGACATACATCACACGCACGCACACTTATTACAACATTGCCCTCGCGCAGAGGGTCCAAATAAATAATACAGTCCCGAATGAATAATACAGTCCAAATAAGTACAAAACCCTAATTAATTAACAAATTTAACTAGGAAAGCAGTAAACTAGCACGCAAATCTATGGACCGCCTCAGCTCTGTTCCAAATGATGAATGATGCATGCTTGAGTTGCCTTGCGCGGAAATCCATTGCAATGCCCCGATTAGCCTTTGTTTACAATTAAGCCCGAAATATTGCGCGAAGCCCCAAAAGACTGCCGGTTTCTGATTTGCTGCAGCAGAGAGCAAGAAAGGGGCATGGCAAAGTATTTCACATATGTATGCTTGCCTCGATCCTCGTGCCACCAATCACGCATCTCGATGCATGATGGCCGAGGAGTCGAATTGCACGACTTGATGTGAAACGAATGCACATATAAACACAACAAGGCCTAGACTCCATCATGGTTAATCCGGAGTGTCGGCAACCGGGAATTGAGACACGTTCCGTCACTTGGAGTACGAATCGTCTCTCGTTTCCCATGTTTGGGCTAACTCCTATCCCGAACACAATGCAATATGCATGACATGCGACTAACATACAACCTAGCATACGCAATGCTATGAAATGGCATACACAATGCTCGATGTAATATGGCATACACAATGCTCTAATATACAACCTAACATACATAACGCTATGGACTAAGATGGCATACACAATGCAATATGGGCTTACGCCAATATGAGTGGACCTTAGCCACACCCACATTAGTGGCCATATGATAGAAATGAGACAACTGAAATGCGTGCACACATGCACGCAAACCGAGCACCGAATCTAGGGCACAACATGCAACTCTAACAAGGCATGGCAAAGGATGAAAGATGGCATACGAACATGTAAATTCCAGCACTGAAACATGATGCTAAATGGTCCCGAAACATGGAAATATGGCACCCGATGCATGAAATAAACCCCGAAACTCAAAACTAGGCACATGTATTGACTTATAGCTATGCAAAGCAAGCATTATTTGAATATGAAGCACAAAGACAGAGCCAAGGAAGTCCCAAAACATGCACATTTCTAGTTTAAAGCATGGCAAAAAAGTGCTAACATGATGGACTAAAATAGCATGCAACATTGACTAGCAAGCATGGTTTACATGGCATGTATATGAAGCACAAGAGAACTCATCAAACCAGCCAAAATCAGTGAATAAAACATGTCAAAATATGCCCAAATAACCTCTGAAATGCAGCCAACACATGCAAAAATGATGGGTTCCTTTGAAAGGCCACAAGAGGGGTTACTCCACACATGCATCAAGGACACTTAGCATAGCCAAACCAACTCTGAAAATGAGTTATCAGGGTCCTAAAACCCACTGAAAAAGGCCTGGAACAAGGCTTAGAAGCATGCAACTATGAGGTCCTTTGGAAGGCCAAAAGGGCCATCAAACAAAACAAGAAGAAAGGGGGGTCACCCCCTCTGATTTTGGCTCTCAAAACAGTGTTCTAGCCACTGAAAATCCACTGGATTTCAGTGGCTAGAAGGCCAAACAAAGCATGCAACAAAGGCTTAGGTATAAGACTCAAAACAAGAGGCAATCAAGCATACAAGGAAGTATATGACCTCAAACAAAAAAATTCCATTAATCAAACATCAAGAGGGCCTCAAAAAAAGACTTTTTCCAGTTTATAACAAATCTCGAAAATGTTCACAAGTAAGACTAAAATAGGATGCAAAATTAGACCTAAAAGAGAGATTGAACAAACAAGGAAGTAGATGACTTCAAACAACAAAGTATCCTTAAACAAAGTTGAAGAGGGGCTCAAAATAAGACACTTTATAGTTCGGGTCGAAGTCCAAAAATGCTTGCAAGTATGGCTAAGCTATGAAGCAAGATAAGGGCCAAAAGGAGAGATGAAGCATACAAGGGGGTAGATGACCCCCAACAGAAAAATGCTCTTAAACAAACATGAAGAGGAGCTCAAAATAAGACTATTTCCAGTTAACACCAAACCTCGAAAATGCTTGCAAGTATAGCTAATAGACGAAGCAAGATAATGACCAAAAAGAGGGAAATAGAATGTTACCTTTGTAGAGAAGACCTCCAGCAGTTTTTGGTCCCAAAAATCAGCCCCTTAGGACCTCTCAAGACCTTCCAAGAAGCTTAGGTTGGTATTGGAGGTGTTAGGCTAAGAGATGTAGTGTAAATATGCAAGAAATATGGACTTTTAGCACAAAAGAGAGAGATATATGGAGATGTATGTATATCTCTTGATCAAAAATGGTGAACCATTGCAATGGAAGATCAGCCCTTATTTATAGAGAAGAGAGGGTAAAGCTTCTCTTAGAAGCTTAAGCTTCTCTTAGAAGCTTCAAATCAAGGGCCAAGATCCTCCATACACGTGTATGGAGGATGCAGCAAATGGCAAACAGCTGGCACAGCTGGAATACACTCACGGAGACAAATCTGGCCGACCAGTTCAAAAGGTTCAGGTGGTCGGCCGACCAGGTCAAAAGGGTAAAGGTGGTCGGCCACCCCCTAGGATGAAGCCCCAGAAGTTAGCTTTCCAATGCCGCAAACCTTGCATCAAAATTCCTCCTGTGCAAAAAGTTATGCCTGTTTTGGTGAAGCCGCACAGATTCGGTCCAAACGGATTTCAACCAACCATATCTCCTCCACCCGGACTTGGCTTTAGGAGATTCTTGAGTGAAAAATGAAGCCCCGGAAGTAAGCTTTCCAACGGTGGTGGCCTCATATCTTAATTCCTCTTGTGCAAAGAGTTATGCCTATTTCGGTGAAGCCGCGCAGATTTTTCTCTCCTTCCCGGATTCATGCTGAACCACTTTTGACCACAAAAGCTGGTCGGCCATCTAATTTTCTGGTTTACCATGTGGCCACATTGAAGCCCCAGAAGTTATCTTTCCAATGGCGCCAACCTCGCATCAAAATTCCTCCTGTGCAAAGAGTTATGCCCGTTTCGGTGAAGCCACGCGGTTTTGGTCCTACCAGGATTCATGTCGAACTTCTCCCAAACTAGTTTTCTTCTCTCGTCTCCTCTTTTCTTCAACTCCAAACCCCTAAGTAAGGTGTTTTGAAAGATTTTTCAAAGATTTCGTCTCTCTTTCATTCATTTCCACTTTGTCCTTGCTCGGTTTACCGAAAAGCGCAACATTTAATGAAATGCGAGCGTCGGAACATCGTAGGAACTTTATTTTCAAAACGTTTTGAAAGAGAGGGTTTTAAGATCTAAAATCTTTTGATCAAGATTGTTTTGGCCCAAAAAAGGGGTATGAAGTTGGGATTTGACTCTCTCATTGCCGAAGAAATTGAACCTTTCCCCCGCACACCTTTTACCACCAAGTAAACCATCAGTAACGCCCAAATCTTAAAAGCGGTCAAAAATGGAGTGTCTACAAATATTAACACAAAAAATTCAAATACTAGCCTTGGAGACAAGAAAGAAAACTAAAAAAAAGAGTTTATACATATAATTAACTTCTCAAAGTAGACAATATCACTTTCTAATCTAATCCACAACTACCCTGTAAAAAATGCAATGGAAATAAAATAAATAATTTGCAAAACTCTCAACCACCATGGAAATAAAATTATTTTTGGTTTTATTTTATTTTTTTGAGTAAAATTCTGAAAAATTAGATCATTGTAAGATTCATCAAGAAAGTCTTTACATATTCCTAGTCATCTAAATAAGTCATTTAATATGTAAACAGTCTTGTTAACAAGTGTTGTTAGGATACAAGAAAATGGTAAAATATATATATATATATATATATATATATATATATAATTTCAAGACACTTATCACTAAATGCAATACATCTTTTATAAATTTCAAAACATATTTTAATCTTCTTATACTTTTTTAAAACACTTTTCTTATATTTTTTTAATATTAACAAATGTCCTCTGGTCATTTGTTACCAGAAAAATGCGGCAGACCCCCACCCCCAGTGACCCCCAACCTCACGCGGTTGTGGGTGATTGGAAGGAAAGAAAAAAAAAAAATTTTGAACTGGCCAATGACAAAAAACTCGGGGTGCTGGGGGTGCCCCACTGGGGGTCCCTAGCACCGTTGCTTGTTACCATTTGTGTAAAAACACTTGCATGATAGTTGGAGCCAATTTTACCTTATGCCATGATCCAAAGAGAAAAATTAATTGTGACATAAAAGAGAGGAAAAATCATCCGTGTGAGAATTGGTGGGAGTTTTAAAAATTGCAAATTTTATTTAAAATTCAAATTTCAAAGCCATTTAGGGACTTTCCTACAATTATACAATTTCATGAGCCTGTAAATGCAATTAATTATTCTTAATCTACATGAAAAATATAATATTAAAGTTTAATAATATTATTAATAATATTAACACCAAAAATTCAAATACTAGCCTTGGAGACAAGAAAGAAAACTAAAAAAAAGAGTTTATACATATAATTAACTTCTCAAAGTAGACAATATCACTTTCTAATCTAATCCACAACTACCCTGTAAAAAATGCAATGGAAATAAAATAAATAATTTGCAAAACTCTCAACCACCATGGAAATAAAATTATTTTTGGTTTTAATTTTATAATCAAAATTTTAATTTTTTTTATTTTGGAAAAAAGAGAAATTAGTTTGGCAAAAAAAAATTCTAAAATCATCTAAAATGATGAATGCTTTTGAGTTATTATATCTTCACTAAATTAATATTTAATTTAAAAAAAAATTGCAAAAACAAAATTTGAAAATAAACCAAACAGAATGCTTTCCAAATTTTATAAGCATTACAAATTTGAGGAAATTGAAAATATAATCAATATACATTATTCTATTAACAGACATTGTCAAATATTTTCAAAAGTCATATATTATTGGAGGGCTATAATTAAAAGTAGACTTTTAGAGTAACAATTTCTAAAAACATAAAGCGCGTTAGAACAATGTGAGCTGTGTTACTAACACAACAATCAAACACATAACATAATAGATCACAAACAGTTGTATACTTGTACATTTTATAAAGTGTAAACCACACAACCTTGTAATTATCAATGATTCATTCAATTTTTAATTTTTTTTTTTGAAATAATAAAATAACTTGTTGGGCAATTGAGGTGTAATTTTTGAATTGAGAGTCATTTATTAAAAAATAGTTCTTAAGACTGTATTTTTAATCATATTTCATAATTTTTTTTTAATTCTTCTTAAACCTCTAAATTTATGATTCAAACCTAAGATTAAAAAAATAAAAAATAAAAAAAAAACCTCGAACGTGTCAATCATAACGGTACCCTGGAACTTTCGTTAATAATCAAACAGTATGAAACAATCTTACTACCTTCCTTCTCTCCCTCAACTTTCCACCTACTATTTGACCCGGCCGTATGCTTGATTGACAATCAAAACCCTCAACGCTGTCCCTCAACGCTGTTCCACCTCCGAATTAATTGTTCTTAAACCCTAACGCTGTCCCTTCCGCCCCTATATATATACTCCGTTTCTCTAAGGCTTCATATCAAATCCCAATCTCTGTTTCTCTCTCTGAAATTCTCTAAAAACTCTCTGCTTCTCTATTTTATAGTCGAACAGTCATCGATTTATATTTCTATTCCTTTCTATCTTTTGAGAAGAGAGAGTGAATCGACCAGAATGGCTTACTCGAGCGCACTAGTGTTGGTGTTGTTGTTCGCTATGGTGGCCGGATCAGTCTTCGCTCAAGCTCCGGGAGCATCACCTGCGAAGTCTCCGGTAGCATCGCCTCCCAAGGCGGTGGCGACTCCTTCTCCAACTCCGTCGCCCTCCATGAAGGCACCGACCACCGCTCCTACCACCGCACCACCGACTTCTGCTCCAGTTGCTCCTCGTACCGCTCCCGCCTCCACTCCCTCCGGCGCCACCGTTCCTCCATCCACGATCTCAGCCCCCGGACAATCTCCTTCTTCTACTCCTTCTAGCACCGGCGCATTGAACAGAGTCACCGTAGCCGGATCCGCTGCTGTAGTCTTCTTTGCTGCGACGTTGTTGATTTAGATCCGATCTGGAGTTTACTCACTTCGCCGGAGTTTAAGATTAAGTGTGTTTTTTTAGTAGATATTATGTTTAATTTTATTTAATTTTTGATTGACTTGGCGGGGGTGGTTGATACTGACTGTTACGTATTTGTTGATTCTTTGATATTATTTATAATAAATGAGAATTTATTCCACAATTATATTTTTGTCTCTTTTTTTTTTTTCATTATTTAGCCAATGCAACCAAATGATTATCAAGAAATAGGTTACAAATTTAAATTGTGCATTTTTAACATGAATAGCATATTTAAAGATTGTTAATCCTAAAACATGTTGCTTCTAATAAATTAAGTAAAATAAACAAATAAACTAATAGCATGAAAAAAATACATATATCAATCAATCTAGTCATCAAATAGATGGCTATCACCCTAGAATAATAATTTGTGGAAAATAGCATATGATTAGTAATCTTATGTGTTTATAAATCTCGTGAAAAGATAGAGGATTAGGATAGTTCATTCAATCACTATCTAGCCTTCCTATAACCTTGTACCTAATAGGGAATTTTTTTTTGGATGAGGGATCATTGCTGTGATTCCTTCACTGTTGTCCCTACCGTGCAAATAAAACGGCAGTGTTTATGAGTTTTTTTTTATTTTTGGTTTGGATAAATAGGGACTTTTTTACTTTTTTTTTTGAATTAAATCCTAAACCCTAAAATAAAAAAATAAATTTTAAGAATTAAACCCTAAACCTTAAACCATAAATCCTAAAATTTTAAAAAAAAAATTAAAAATTAAGAATTAAATCCTAAATCTTAAACCATAAATCCTAAAATAAAATAAAAATAAAATTTAAGAATTAAACCCTAAATCTTAAAATTAAAAAAAAAAATTTAAAAATTAAACCCTAAACTCTAAAATAAAAAAGAGTATAATTTATCACGTCAAAAAAAGAAAAAAGGACTGAAACGGCATAGTAGAAAACACTGCACAGCAATGATCCCGCTCTCTTTCTTTTTTCTTTTTTTTTTTATTGTTTTATATAACCCAATTAATACTATTACGTAATAGAATAGAGAGAAGATTTCAATTATGGATTCTTACATAGAGAGGGAGAAAGAGCGCCATGAAAATGAAAGACAATTTTTAAAAGTTTTGCAAAATGTGCCAATTTATATACATCAAGCCAATCTTTACATATTTCTAGTCATCTAAATATATAAATGTGATTAAAAATTTTAATTATATATATAAAAGTGTTGTTCCTAAAGCACAAGAAAATAATGAAAAAAAAAAAAGATTTCAAGACACTTAGGCCACGTTTGGCAAGTGATTTTTTTAGTCAAAAAGTCAAAAAGTTACTAAAAATGCTAAAAAGCTAACAACTTATACCAAAAAGTTAAAGATTTCTTTTTTTCTCTACTTTTTGCACATCTTTTCGTAAAAAGTCAAAAAGTCATTTCAAACATACTAGTTTTTTTTACATCATATTTTAGCCAAAAAGTCAAAAAGTTATTAAAAAAACTTGTTCCCAAACGAGACCTTATTACTAAATTAAATATATTTTTTTATAAATTTCAAATCACTTTTTAATATTTTATAATTTTTTAAAATACTTTTTCTCATATTCTTAATATTAACAAATGCCCTTCAGACACCTATTACCAGTTGTCATATATAAAAACGCTTGTCACAATAGTTGCAGCCAATTTTACCTCATTTATGCCATGATCCAAACAGAGAAGGTAATGTTAGAGAAAAACCAGCCATGTGAGAATTGATAGGAGTTTTAAAATTTGCAATTTTTGTTTTTGGTTGTCAAAATCCATGTCTCAAAGCTATTTAGGAATTTTTCAGCAATTATACAAATTTATGGGTCCTTAAATGCAATTAATTATTAGGAAAATTATTTATAAGTTCTATTAGAAGACTTATGCTACATATGATCCTACTAGAAAATTTATGTTCTCATAAGTTCCGTGAAAAGTTTGTTGACACATTTACCCTAAATATTAGTTGTTAATATCATAGTTTCTTGTTGCTATCAAGATGAAAAAGCTGGAAAAGAAAATATGGTTGGCTATTCCCCTTGCTGTCCTCTGGTCCATTTGGAAACTCCGAAACGAATGTGTCTTTAATGGCTCTCATCCTAACCAGGAGGTGCTTTGTGATCTTATTAAGTGTGTTACTCTGCATCTGACCAGTTCTGAAGATCTGAAGTTCTGAAGTGTGTAACTCTGCATCTGATCTGAAGTATTCTGTGTGTTAAAGGTCTGAAGTGTATAACTCTGCATCTGTGTGCTGAATCTGATCTGCAGTTTCTTGGCTTCTCCTGAAATGTGCTCTGCAGTTTTGCTGATATGAAGTGTGTAGTGAATTTCTGTAGTTTGGAGATTTCTATACCGATTGCTGTGTTTTGCTGCAGTTTTGCCACTACTTTGGAGTTTTGCCACTGCTGTGTGTTTGCTGTGTTCTTGGTGAATTTGTGCCACTGCTGTGCTCTTGGAGTTTTGACACTGCTGTGTGTTTGCTGTCTGAATGCTGCAGTTTTGCCATTGCTTTGGAGTTCTGGGGTGTCCGTATATGCTGAGTTTGTGCCACTATTGGTTCTTTAATTTTCAATAGGCGATGCTCTAAGTTGTGTGTCTGCTGATTCTTCTTTTGTTCGTCTATGCTTCTGTTTGTTTTTCTCCTTTTGTTGGTTTCTCACCAACTGAAGCTTTGAGTTTCTTTTAGCTCTGAGCTCCTCTTTATTGATGTCTTTCTCTTTTTGTTTCATTCCATCAATAAAGATTTATTTTGTCAATAAAAAAAAAAAAATCATAAATAATGGTAAAATCATATATAGGAAATTGAATGTTACCATAGATCATATCTATATGAATATGAATTTGAATTTCAAAATACACATTTAGCCTCAATATTAGTTGTTAATATCATAAATAATGGCAAAACTATATATAGGAAATTGAATAGAAAAGGAAATTGAATAAAAATAGAAGTTGAATAAAAATAAAAATGGAAGTTCCATAAAATTAAAAATGAAAATTCATTCAAGAAACCACTATACCTTAACGATCTATTTGGAAATTAAATAAAAAAAGAAGTTGAATAGAAAAGGAAACTGAATAACAATGAAAGTTGAATAAAATAAAATTGGAAGTTGCATAAAATTAAAAATGGAAGTTCATTCAAAAAACCACTATACCTTAACGATCTATTTGAATGTTACCATAGATCATATCTATATAAATATGAATTTGAATTTCAAAATACACATTTACCCTCAATATTAGTTGTTAATATCATAAATAATGACAAAACTATATATAGGAAATTGAATGTTACCATAGATTATATCTATATGAATGTGAATTTGAATTTCAAAATACACGAACAAATAATATTTTCACATTCAATTTAAAAAATCAAAAAGTTAGTAAGTTTGCGAAACGTAATGTGACACGTACGTAAACATTGAATACAATAATGCACAACACAAATTAAAAAAAAAAAAAATACAACCGAATGTAACAGGCACAAAACATGACAACATTATAGATGTGGGTTAACATTACAACCTAAATGTAACGTCATTGGAGGCCAATGAAAGTGTGCCAATGTATGAATGTACTATTTTTCATAAACCAGTAACATTTTCACATTGAATTAAAAAAATTAAAAACCTATTAAGTTTGCGAAATGTAACGTGACACGTACATAAACACTTAATACAAGGACGTCACAACACAAATTCAAAAACAAATACAACCGAATGTAATACACACAAAACATGACAATATTGCAGATGTGGGTTAACATTACAACCTAAATGTAACGTCATTGGAGACTAATGAAAGTGTGCCAATGTATGGATGTATCATTTTTCATAAACCAGCAATATTTTCACATTCAATTAAAAAATTTAAAAACCCATTAAATTTGCGAAACATAACGTGACACTTACATAAACGTAACGTAATGTGACCATATCAAATGCGACATTCAGATGCAAAAAAACACATTCGCATTGTAAAATGATACATCCATACATTGGCACACTTTCATTAGCCTCCAATGATGTTACATTTAAGTTGTAATGTTGTCATGTTTTGTGCGTGTTACGTTCGGTTGTATTGTTTCTTTGAATTTGAATTTGTGTTGTGACATTGTTGTATTCAGTATTTACGTACGTGTCACGTTACATTTCGCAAACTTACTAGGTTTTTGATTTTTTAAAATGAATGTGAAAATGTTGCTTGTTCGTGTATTTTGAAATTCAAATTCACACTCATATAAATATGATCTATGATAACATTCAATTTCCTATATATGGTTTTGCCATTATAAGGTATAATAGTATATTAATACCATTTATTCACAACTTATAGGACCTTGTGAAATACATTTCTATCTAAATAGAACTTGAAACTCTATAAGAAATTACACAAGACTTCACATTAAATAAGTTCTCCTAATGGGACTTATAAATAATTTTTCTTTAATTATTCTTAATTTACTTTAACAATATAATATTAAATAAAATGAAATTCAACTATTAGGCTAGAAGAGAAAAGAAGAAATTTTTTTAAAAAAAATTTATACACATAATTAACTAATGAAAACATACAATTTTACTTTCTAATCTAATCCACAATTACTTGAAAAAAATTGGGAGACATTTTCATTCAAGAAAATTTTAAAAAAATTATTACATATTAATGAAAAATTTTATAATATTAATTATTAATATTTATATTTTTTTTTGTAAATAGTTTCATATCAGTGTAATTCCCCCCAAAAAATGCAATGCAATGCAATGCAAAAAAAAAACTAATTCATAAATTATTATTTTTTGGGGCAAAACTCTCAATCACCGTGGCAAAAAAAATTTTGTTTCATTTCAAATTTAGAATTGAGTACTTATGATTTATTATTTATTTTACTTAATTAGTATTTAGTTTTTCAAAAATAAATTTTAAAAATCAAACCAAACAAAATATTTTCCAAATTTTATAAGCATTATAAAATTGAGAAAATTGGAAATTTATCAATTACAATTTTTTTTCTTTTTTTGTGTGTTGAACATTGTCAAATATGTTCCTAAGTCACATATTATTAGAGGGCTACAATTAGAAGTAAACTTAGGGTCATTTATAACCACCTTAGCTCTAGTTTGGGAACAAGTTTTTTTTAGTAATTTTTTAGTAATTTTTGATTAAAATATGATGTAAAAAAATAAATATGTTTAGAATGACTTTTTGATTTTTTACGAAAAGATATGCACAAAGTAGAAGAAAAAAAAAAGAATCTTTGACTTTTTTGTATACATTGTTGGGTTTTAAATTTGTTTTAGTAATTTTTTGACTTTTTAACTAAAAAAATTAATTCCCAAACGAGGCACTAAAGTCCTATTTGAAAAGGGGTTATTACTCATCAGTGATGTCAGGTAATAAAAACTACAAATTCATTATAAATTAAATAATTAATATTTATAATTTTTTTATTAATTTATAATTTGTAATTTGTTTTCCAAGACTATTGACCCCGTGTAAATTTGGCCTGAGCTCAGGCGCCCTGACATGAGCCTGGCCTAAACCGGTCCACGAGTCAAAAAATTATACCCAGTCCAAAGGGATATTTGGGCCTTAGGTGAGTCGGTGGGCATAGGCTTGGGCTTGGGCTCAGGCTTGGGCCGGGCCGGACATTTTAAATTTTTTTTTCTATTTTTTCTATCAAAATTTTATTCTTTTCTATTAAAAATGAAACTGGGCCATGGGTAGGTTAGGCGGGCCGGGGCTCGAGCCGGGTTTTAAGTGAACCTTGAGCAGGCTAACGGGCCAAGCCACAATCTAGGCCAGGCGGGCCGGGCTCCCAAGCCCAGGGTCCCAGGTTGGGCTCAAGCCCGGGCCTTACCGAGTCGGGCCCAACTTAGGTCGTAGGCCATTTTTGCACCCCTATCCAATGATGTGGTTTTCTCCATCTAAAAACATAAAACGTGTTAGAATAATATTCGGGGAACAAGATGAGTGTTACTAATATAAAAATCAACAAGATTATAAATTCAAAATTTACTCAGAAATAAGAATTAATGGTTCAAATTAATTTTACTTATGTACCCTACATTTCATTAATTTAATCTTCACCACACATACTCGTTAATTATGAATTTCTAATTTTAGGACCCTAGCTTTTTTGCGTAAAAATTAATGAATTCGGTTTTCTCATTTTTTACATTTTAATATGATGAAATTTGAGGGGCCCGCGGAGGCTATCACGGGTCCCATTTTAATAATATTAATCGTTCATTTTGTAGAGTTATCAATTTATATTACTTTTGGAAAAAAAATTTAATCCAATAATATAATATTTTCATTTTATCACATTTGTTTTCAAAAAATAAATGACAAATATATTTTTCAAAATAAACCATTTAATTTGTTATACACAAATACGATAAAATGAAAAAGTAATAGTTATGGTTATCAAATCTGGCTAATTTTTTTTTTTCAAATGAAATACATTAAAAATTCTTCAAAATTAACTATTCAAATAATCAAAACGGAATAATAAACTTCATAAACTGTTTTAACTTCTTTTAACTTCTTTCAAAATGTAACTCGTAACGTAATAAATCATAAACAATCACACAACTGTGCATTTGGAGCTCATAATTATGTGATTATCATTCATTCAAATTCTTAATATTTTTATAGAGTAATAAAATAAGGAAAATGATAGGTGGCTGGAAAATGTTTAAGGAAAATGATAAAGAAAACTGTCTGCACCGTTAGATCAGATATGATCTCATGATCCAACGGTGCAGATAAATTTTCATGATGATTTTCATGAAAGTTTTCATGACACGTAGCATGCCCATAAAATAACTTGTCTGGCATTTAAGATGTAATTTTTGTATTGAGAATCATTCATTAAAAAACTGTTCTTAAAAAAAAAAAAAATAGAACGTGTCAATCATAACGGTAGGCTGGAATTTTCATTATTAATTAATGAACAAGTATTAGTACCGTTCCTTCCCTCAACGTTCCACTCAGATTTGACCTGGCCATATGATTTACAATCAAAACACCTTCTCCAAATAAAAAATAATAATTTTATACCTACTAACAATTTTATTAAGGTCTTGTTTGGGAAACTAAATAAGTGTACTTTTTGTCTTTTTGGACAAAAAAATAGATGTTGAAAATATGGATGTTTGGGTTAACTTTTTGACTTTTTATGGAAAAATGTGTAATAAAAAATTGTGAAAATTAATTTTTAGAGGAAAATTTGAATTGGGAGTTGTGCAGCCGTAATTGTTGACTTTTGGTGAATAGTGTTAACTTTTTAACTTTTTGAGTAACTTTTTGACTTTTTAGATTATTTGGGAGTACCCAAACTTGGCCTAAGAATAAGGTTAGGAAATTTTTTTTTACCAAGCAAATGATTAAAAATCTCATATGAACCAACACTTATGTGAAACATTTAGTCATTTAGTTTAAAAAATTTAAGACTTATAATATTTTTTTTTCTTTTATTAAAAATATAAAAAATTAAATATAATTGATTGTAAAAAAAGTAATGACATTTAACCATCTAATAATATTTGATCATGTATGTTTTTAATAACATTATTAGTAAGAATTTAAATAGATACAAAATTGCTCATTTTTTGACGAGTCCATGAGTGTGAGTCTCGCACTGGAGATAATTTTTTTATTTTTTTAAATCACATTATATTTATATTTTTTTTATAATTTTTTAAAAAATAATAATAATAATTTAATTTACTTCCCAAAATAAGTCCTAGGGAAAATATTAATAAAACTTTGATATCCTAGCATTTTTCATTAAGCAATGCTTAGTCCACAAACTTAAATTAATATTATTTCCCGACCTAATCGTCCTTAAACCATCAACGCGGTCCCTCCCATCATCACTATATATATATCTGCTCTTCTCTGTTGCTTCATATCAAATCCCAATTCTCAGTTTCTCTCTGAAATTCTATAAAAACTCTCACAGTTTGTCTCTCTATATTCTAACCTTTCTCATTTTTATATTTTCGAACAGAGAGAGAGTGAAAAAGACAATAATGGCTTACTCGAGCGCAGTAGTGTTGGTGTTGATGTTCGCTATGGTTGCCGGATCTGTCTTCGCACAGGCTCCAGGATCGTCACCGGCGAAGTCTCCGGTTGCATCGCCTCCGAAGACGGTGGCGACTCCGTCTCCCTCCATGAAGGCACCGATCACCGCTCCTACTTCCGCCCCTACCACCGCACCACCAACCTCTACTCCAGTTGCTCCTCGCACCGCTCCTGCCTCTGCTCCCTCCGGCGGCGCCGTTCCTCCATCCACGATCTCTGCTCCCGGCCAGTCTCCTTCCTCCACTCCTTCTAGCACTGGCGCTTTGAACAGAGTCACTGTCGCTGGATCCGTTGCGGTGGTATTCTTCGCAGCAGCTTTGTTGATTTAGATCTGATCTGAAGTTTCCTCGTTTCGCCGTGAAGATTTTGTGTTTTTAAGTAGATATTTTTCTTATGTCTATTTTAATTTAATTATTTCGATTGACTTGGTGGTGACGGTGGCTGTGACGCTTGATAGTTATTATCACATTCTTCTTTATACAGTTATTTGTTGATTCTTTGATATTATTTATAATAAATGACAATTTATTCGTAAATTATATTTTTGTCAATTTTATATATATATATATTTTATTTTATCATTATACAAAATTAGCCAAAATTATTAATCCATATGTTACAAATTCAAATTATGCATTTTTAACATGACGCTCATATTTAAAGATTGTTAATCAGGTTCTTTTTAATAAATAAAGTAGGTAGGCATTTCTGTATTGCTTTTACTCTGTCTCTTCCTTTATTGATGTACTAGTGTATGTCTATATCTAAAGACACGGTGTAATTAATGTTAAGATCAAAATGTAATTGTAATTCATACGTACCATGTTAGAATTTGTGAAGTTTGTGTTATTTTTTTGATAAAGATACTAAAAAAAATATATTGAAATATTTTTTTTCTTAGAAAACTTGTAATAATTTTGCTTGTATTACACGCTCTACAAAACTCAAATAAAATAACAACTCCCCCCAGCCTTAATACAAATTAAGAAACAAATATATAAGATTTATAATGTTCACTAATATTACAAATCAAAATATAAGAGTAAGTAAAAAAAATTGTAAACATAAAGCATAAAGCACATCAGGTTTAACATTGAATCTCACGTTCTATGTAATTTTGGTCCTGGAATTTAATCAAAATAATAAACTTTGTTGACTTTTTGGCTTTCGAAGGTTAATATTATAATTTTAAGCGTGCCAACAAGGATCAATTAGTCCTTACAGAAGATTAATTGTAAATCAATTATCAGACGATTGTGTTTCAATTCTTTCAGCCTCAATGAAGAGGACTTTCACTGGTAACTTGTTTAGGAGAATTTAGTAAATAACAATTAAATGAATAACAATTGCGGCATTTCATTAAGTAAAAATGAAAAACTTACAATGATCTAACCCAGCCTCGTAGAGGTTTACTGTAACAAGCTATTCGAAACTACTCCTATGAATAAAGTGTAATACAGGAATTTGAAGTACAGAAATGTAAAGAACTATAAAAACTGGAAGGAAAATAAAGTAGATATAAAACTGGTTTTTGGATCTGAGTCTGGGTTCACCTTTCTGGGCCTTCTCTGCTATTTATACATCTCAATGATAACCGTCGAAATGGGCTCCTAACTATCGAAATATCCCTCAATGATCGCTGATCATGCTCTCTCATAGTCAGCTCCATTACGCCATGTTTGCAGTTAGGCTTCCCTCCTGATTTTGAATTTGAACCTTGTGAATAATCGTTAAGTGTAGACGTCCCCGAACGCATCCCGGGCGAAAGGAGTGCGAGTCCCCCCCCGTTCTGGTTCGATATTGGGTCACTACAGTTCGAAGGACTCAAATGTCACGGTTCTCAATCTTGAACCAAAGAGTCCAAATCCGGCAAATCGTTTTGAAAACAGATTTTTTGAAAGAAGTGCCAAACATGGACTGCTTCGCCAGATACAGAGTCGCCACCTAAATGTTTTTTAAATGGGAAATTTAGGAAACCCTGACTCGGTGCTAAAGGCCACGTGTCCGTCATCACCAAAGTTGCCTCGGCTCGGGAACTTGGGTACGATTGGGGAAGGTTACTTCGTGAGCACCCCCGCTCGCCCGGTCAAAGACCGGCCTCTACTAACCATGATATCTTATTTTGAAAACATTATGTGTTCTTATTCCGGTTATTAGCCTAGGTTACTATGTGATGCGCACAGCATACAAGTATAGACTGGGTCGCCTGAATTGGAACAAAACATTTCATGTTTGTTTGTTTGAAAATGGTTTGATGGTGCTACCCGCAGGTAGGCTAAGACGTGGATTTGCCACCCTCGGGTGGGCTTAGAAAAACATGATTTTGCCACTATCTAGTGGGTTTAAAACAAACATTCAATGATTTGTTCCACTCCAAGTAACTCAACCTCCACCCACAGGCATTCGAGGCAGTTATATCACATAAGCACATAGCCTCATGGTAAGCATGCTACCCATGGCAGTCACTCACACGCATGCAAGGATGCTAAAGCATAAAACTCACCGAGTACTCCAAGCCAAAACAAAAGCTCATTAGAAATTATGCATGATCCTAAATATACAGAAATGCCTAATGCAACACATGCAAAGATGCAAACTATAGCAGGCTCGGCTTTTCTAAACACGGCATATGGAATGCTACAACTAACACGTATTCAATTTGGAATTGAAATACAAATGCAGTTTGTATGATGCGCCAAGCCCGGTGCGTGCAAAACAGATGAATGATGCAAACATGCTGTCATACTGTATGCTAATTGAAATATGCCCTATATCTAACCATCATAAGCGGGTAAATAAAAGGGAAGAAAGACGTGGGGGTTGGAAGACATACATCACACTCACCCACACTTATTACAATCATGCCCTCACGCAGAGGGTCCGAATAAATAATACAGTCCCGAATGAAAGAATAATACAGTCCGAATAATACGGTCCGAATAATATACAAATCCCTAATTAATTAACAAATTAACTAAGAAAAATTGTGAATTGACATGCAAGCCAGGGGCTGCCTTGATTCTGATGAATGCTGCATGTTTGGGCTGCTTTGCGCGAAAATCCACTGGGATACCCCAATTAGCCTCTGTTTGTAATGTTTCTCGAAATGCGTGCCAGACTCCGAAAAGTTATTGATTCTCCATTTTGCTGCAACAGAGAGCAGGAAAGGGGCATAGCAATGTATTTCACAAATATATGCATGCCTCGATCCTCGTGCCACCAATCACGCATATCGATGCATGATGGCCGAGGAGTCGAATTGCACAACTCAATATGGGATGAATGCATATGAATGCTGCAACAGAACCTAACTCCATCACGGATAATCCGGAGCGTCGGTGACTTGGGAATTGAGACACGTTCCGTCGCTCGGAGCACGAAACGTGCCTCGTTTCCCGTGCCCGGGCTAACTCCTATCCCGAACATGATGCAATATGCATGACATGCGTGAAATGCAACTAATATATAATCTTAACATACACAATGTTATGGAATGGCATACACGCTGTACGAGGTAATACACAACCGAGCATACACAATGCTATGGATGAAATGGCATACGCAATGCAATAATGGGCTTACACCAACATGAGAGAGCCTCAGCCACACTCACATAGGAGGCCATCAGATGAAAACAAGACACCTCGAAGTGCGTGCCCGCGGGCACGCAAACCGAGAACGGACCCTCGGGCACCGAAATGCCACTCTAATGAGACATGGCAAAGGCGTAGAATATGGTATGCTAACATGCAAAAATCAGTGGCAAAATGAGGGGGGAAAACAGCCCCGAAATGAGACGAAGTAATACCCGATGCATGAAATGATCCCGAAACATGGATTTCAATGCATAAAATGGCCTACAGCTATACCGTACATGCATAATTGATACATGACATGAAAAATCAGAAGCAAGGAAGCCCCAAAACTCACATTTTCACAGTACAAAACATGGTCAAACAGCAATCACAAGTAGGGCTAAAATGGCATACAAAATGGCTCCGCAAGGGAGGTCATGAAGCAAGTGGTAGATGCAAATCCCAAATAGAAAAATACCCTTCTACAACACTAAAGAGGGGATAAAAATATGAACATTTACAGTAGATGACAAACCTCAAATAAGTATGCAAACATGCTCAAAATGCAATGCAATGCAAGATTAAGGCCAACAAGGGGCTATAACATGAGGTATACAAAGCATTCACCAAAAATCCAAAGACCCTTAATGAGATATGCCAATAAGGTCAAAATATGGCCATTTTCAGTTCTGATGATGGCCTAAAAACAGAAGCAAGACAAGCCAACAAAGCATGCAAAAATGGGGGCCAAAGAGGGGTATAATGGTAAGTACAACATGGAGGCCCCCAACAGTGTTGAACCCTTCTACAATGTTGTAGAGGGGCTCAAAATAAGCCAACTCACAGTTTATATTATGCTCAAAAACAGATCACACATAGACTAGAAATACCATGCAAAATAATGGCATACAAAGAGGTATTGAAGCAAGTACCAAATGGGGGGCTCAAACAAGGTTGAACCCTTAAAAAAACATGAAGAATGGCTCAAAAGAATGCCCATTTCAGTTAGGGTCATATCCCAAAACAGCAAGCAAATAGGGCTAAGAAATAGGATAAAAAAGTGCTACAAAAGAGGGAGATTGGCACTTACCCTTGAAGACCACTTCTTTGCTACCTCTTGTACCAAGGAATGTTGCTTCCTAGTTGCTGGAAATGGAGCGGTGGTGGTGGTGCTTGGTGGTAGTGAAGAAATGGAGCCAAAACTTGAGAAAAGGAGAGAGAAATGGAGAGATATGTATGTGTATCCTCCAAGCAAGTTTTTCAACCCTTGAGATAGAGAGGGAGCTGCTGTGTGTATCCAAGGATGGAGGAGAAAAGGAGAGAAAAATGTGTAGTGTTATGGGATTAAGTTCCCTCATCTACAAAAAGTCCCCCGAAATCAGATATTTTGGGGGAAAAAGCTATACAGCTGCAAGGCACACATCCCAAGGATCATGGCCGGCCTGCTATTTTTGTTGCAGGTGGCCGGCCGGCCACCCCTATGGCTGGCCGGCCAAGGGCAAAATGGTCCAAAATATTTCTGGCCGGCCACCAGATATTGGTGTCCTCCCAGGTCTCCTCAACAAGACCCTGTGGTTGGAAATTGGCAACTGTAAAACAGGAGAGACAACAAGCCACTTTTAGGAGGGGTTCAAAAGGTTCAATTACAATTACTGGCCAGCCATAGACTTTTAGGGTCCTCCCATGTGTGTACAACACAAATATGTGGTTTGGGGTTGAAGAAAATGGCCCTAGGGTAGTCAACATTGGCTCGGAAGTGAGAAAAACGGGCGTCGGAGGGCGCCGGAGGAACATAACTGGTTGCTGAGACAATTGCTGGCCTCCCACCCTTCAGTGACCTTCCTGGTGATAAAACAGAGGTACCTGCCAAAAATGAACGAAAACCGATGCAAAACGAATGCTCGGGGACCAAAACACGCAGTTCGGGGTCCCGAAAATAGGCTGTTAAGCACCGAAAGTGGCATTCAACCACGAAGTGGGTCTCTCAGACCTCAGTGTCCCTAAAAAGGAAGTAAATAAGATGTATGCCAAAAACCGGAGGAATCGGAGATGGTTAGACGGTCCCGAACCGAGGCACACGGCCTGACGGCTTCGAAAACTGGGAACCGGGCTCCGAAATGGGCAAAATGGCCTACGGCCACGAAATGTAGCCCACGGCCACTGAGAGATGGTCTACGGGACCTCTCCCTCCCTTCAGGAAAAGAAACAGAGAAAACCGAGTCTGGTTCGCAAACCGAGACAAGGTATAGAAGAGGGTTCGGAAGTCCGGAGGCAGGGCTCACGGCCGTGACTCTGAGACTTCTGAACGAGCACAATATGCAACATCACCGAGCGCTCAATCGGTGACGTCTAAGTCTTAAGGTCGGTCAAAAATGGGGTGTCTACATTAAGCGACGTCACCTTATATCCCTCGATCATTCTAATACTACGCAGACCCATTATTACCAGTATGGGTTGACACATGTTTGGCTATGGTTGGCAATTTATATTACATTTCCAAATTGCCCTTCTCATGCCACGTGTTGAATTGTGATTGGCTTATACAATTTATACAGCCAACATTACCCTCTGCATTAAT
The DNA here is from genome assembly GCA_030407325.1 of Camellia japonica. NCBI lineage: Eukaryota > Viridiplantae > Streptophyta > Magnoliopsida > Ericales > Theaceae > Camellia > Camellia japonica. The sequence goes on from JAPPVO010000016.1 coordinate 161,936,278, forward strand.
ATACACAATACTTGGTGATATTAGCGGATCAAAACACTTCACCTATGTCTTAGGACGTGCATGGGTTTCACATCTTCTTAGAACTGCAACCGACTGCATTAAATTCTTGAACATTTTCTACTATCTGAGCATTCGAAAAGATTGATATAGCTCGCATAGCCAAACAAGCTTTCTTTGACATAGATCGAGCATACGAGGAGTTGTTAGATAATGATGTTCGCCTTCGAAAGCATTTTCATGCATTTATTAGTCATACCTATCCATCTCCATATATTCAAGTCATAGAAGCTTTTGCAAACTATCGACCTTTTGGATTACGAACCTATTGTTCATAATTCTTCAGCCCAAAACTTTGCAAACATGAATATTGGAAGCTCTTTTTCTAACCCAAAACCTTCTGCGTAGGATGAGACTGCAGCTTCTTCTTCTTCTAAGGCTTCTGGCTGGGGAAGTTGGCCAGAACCTGAGGAATCCAAGCTGAGAGAGTGAATTAATCATCATTTCGTCGAATTCGCTGATCCTCTATCTTTCCCTCATTTTGCTCGGAGCTCGGTGGTTTACCCATATGTATCTATCGATCGCCGACGCAGTTTGGAAGACAACTTACTTATAGCATGGTACACATCCTCCATGCCTACGAAAATAATGCAAGCCACTCGTTGTCCAGAGAAAACACAAGGGTACAGCCCGTCATTCTTAGCCTAGAGGGCAAAATTTTGCTCTTCTGACTAGCTTAATTGCGTAAACAACCCTTCTTTTTTTGAGATGGATCCTCTTGCACCTCATCTCCCATAGAACCCTCACTGGATGGAATAACTGAGACTTACACTCTTTGAGAATCAGTTTCTTCCTTCCTATGAACCTCCAGCTCTCCCTACTATCTTTGAGCGATATTAAGTTCAGCTTCTGCTTGCGGACTTTTCTCACTTGCCCTTTAATGTTCTTGAGGGTGATGTTCCTCTTAAGAACTTTTGATGGGCTTGTGACATTATGACCGGGGGTCATGTCCTCAACCCCATTGCTCAAGCAGAGCTTTAGATGTTTTTGGATCAATTCCCACTGCTTCTTCATTGGCACTAAACTTCTTTGGCTACTACTCAATTTTTGGACAAAATCTCAGCCCGTCGAATTCACACCCAGTATGAAGCAGAAAACCTTATCGATGAACATAATGATTTCAAGAATAAAGACTCTGCATACTGGGATGACTTAGATATCGATGAGATAGAACAAGGATTGAAGGAAACAGAGTTTGAAATAAAAGCCGAACAACTTTTTTATCAAATAAGAGCATATCAGCTTTAGCAACCTAGCTTGGAGAAGATAGAAGACAGAATAAAAAAGGAACAGAGATTCATTGACCACAGTTGGAACAAATTCCATGACCTTGTCATTTTCTCTATTCCTTATTTTTATGAAATTGAATATGTAGCCAAAAAGGCTTTCTGATGTAATTACTTTCATCTTAATAAAGCTTGGCTTTCCTTTCTTTATTCGGCATGGTCTGATTTCATTCTATTTATCCAAAACAAACAAAATCAGAGTTTCGAATTCACCAATTTTGTTCTTTGAAACTTGATTTAAACACATCCAATGGAATACTGGAGACCTAATTTGAGCTTCACCAACATATAGAGTGTAATTTGCCTTAGGTCTTCTTTTCTCAATCATATGGTTAACACCATCAACAATTTCAAATCAACTATTTTTGCTTCGAACAAACAGTCTACATTTTCCGAAGTATGGAAACTTCCTTTAAGGCTTGCACTGTTTTATTCTAAAAAAAATGATTCCATTTGTGTTCTTCACTACTTAACCAAATATTGGTTTTATGCCACTTCGAATTCTAGAACAAACAAATTCTAACTGCAGAGTATTTCAAACTCTACTTCGAAGGATTTTACTTTCAACAAGAAACCTAAAAGCAGGTCTTTAATCCTCTTGAAGTAAACAAATACCTAGGCACTTCTGTACTCTTAGGTGTGAAATGTGCTTCGAAGTCAACTTCCTGTTTTCGAAGCTCTAGCTGAATGTTTGTCACCTGATTTTGGTGCCAAAGCTTGGCTTCGAAGCCAAACACTTGATTTCGAAGCCAATATTAGTATTTGAGATACGTTTCCCTCCCAAATTATCAACATTGAGAGAAATTTTTTCGCATCCGTACCTTCAGTACTTCTTTATGAATTCTACCCATTTAAAATGATTGGGTATTTTTCGGACAGAAAGGTTTAAAAACCTTTTTATTTCGTGCTTCTAATTCACTGGCTCGCCCAATACACAAACCCTTCATCTCTATTGACTTCTTCTTTCCCTTACCATTTTTCTCAACTTCGTCTTCTGAAAAACTCCTATCAATGGCTTCTTCCTCCTTGAAAATACTAGTCGTGGAGCGTGTGAGTCCATCCGTAGCCTTAAAAAGGATCATTGTTGAAGAGTGTGAGAAATACAAGGCTGGTGAGAAAAGTGCTATCGACGGGCGCATCTTCATTCCTCGTCGCCATGAATAACAAGAATACGTGCTTGGGCCTATTTTTAAGGAGATCCCCACTGAGCTTCCAGCTCTGTATCCGCGTCTGGAGGATCATTGCCTCCTTTATGAAGGCGGTCTTGATTGGGGAAGCCAGAGGATGAACCGCCTCTATCGCTGCTGGTCCACAATAAGACCAGAGTGGGAAGAATGGTATGATCGGGTCGTCCCTGCTAGGACACTAGATCTTCTGGAGCTTTGCCTTTTCGACGCCCTTCAATTGTCCAAGTTCACCATCTCAGAAGACCCATTTTTGATAGCTGCTGCTCTTTGTTTTTGGAATTCTACTTTTAATTTCTTCCAATTTAGATGTGGGATGATGGCTCCTACTGTCCTTTACATTTGCCATCTGTTAGGATTATCCCTTATTGTACCTCCATTGGTCCAGACTATCCCGACCTTAAAACCCTTTTTTCTCTCTCCCTTTTGAACTCATCCTATAGTGGCTTTGTCAAGGTTGAGAACAAAAGAGAAGGCCTTGTGACTGATAGGGAATTTTTCTCTTTTTTATTGTATTAGCTTTGCAAATTCCTCTTCTGTACTTCTTCTCAAAGGATCATGCCTGAGTTTGCCCCTCTTGCCAAAGCCTTTGTTTTACAAAGAAAGGTGGTCTTAGCTCCATATGTTTTGGGTCATGTTTATAGAGCTTGTTCCCTCTTTTGTGAAAAATCCATGGATGCCAATCAAGGAGGCCTATTTTGGATACTCCAACTCTGGTTTTTTGCATACTTCACTGATTTGCAGTCTAAATGCTTAAATTTCTTGGTGCCAAACCCTATCATTTATGGTATGAAGTTAGCCAATGTTTCACTTTTTCCTTCCAACTTCACCTTTTACTTTTCTTTCTTTCACCAACTCCTAACTTCCCCTTCTTCTCAGACCTTCTGTCCCTTCAAAGCTACCAATATTGGCCCAGCCTGGTTGAGGACCTTTTTGAGTGATAGATCCTGCTTTACGCCTCAGCACAAAAACATGTGGGCTTCTATTTTGATCCCCAGGGAACTATTCATTGGTACTATGAACACCAGAGCTTACAAGTGCATCTTTGAGCCCTATTGTCCTGCCCAGTTTGCTAGGCAATTTGGACTCTCACAGGGGGTTCCTATCTCTCTTTGCAGTCAGTCCAATTTAAACCTTGCTAGCAAAGATTTGAAGGTTCCAAGATCCAGATTGGAAGAAGCAACTTCCAAATTTATCCAAGATCTAATTGATTTTGAGTGACTACCCTTCACACCTCAAAGTAATACACTAAAAAGGTACCAGAACTGGTGGATGGCCAATATGGAGGTGCACTTAGCCATTTCGCCCTAAGATCTATTAATGGTACTAAACGTGCCTCAAACCAAGTCTAAAGGGACCGGAGTTATTACTTCCTCCACTGCTCACGCTACCCCAATTCCTATCTCGGCTACTACAAAGTTTGCTTCTGCTGCCTCACCTCTTCCTAAAGTTACTCAAGCTGCTTTGAAGAAAAGTATGCACTGCTACTTCTTTTCTTTTCTCATTTTTATGATACTTTTTCCTTTTGCTTATAGTTCATTCTTTGGTGCAGGTGGCATAGGCGCCTCACAGGGAGACTCTCCTCAAAGAGCTCAAGCTTTAAATCTCCTTAAGAGCACGCAGAAGTAACAAAGGAAAAGAAAGCTTTTTCTTGATCTTGAAGAAAAGGTACCTGAGGCTCACGTGGAGGAAGAGGAAGTAGAAAAAGAGCAAGGGACACAATTAAAAAAAAAAGAGAAGAAAATGACAGTCTCTCTCTCTGATTTCACTAGGGACCCCATTCACGAAGCATCTGTTAAAGCAGTGGAAGCGGAACACTCTAAAGAAATCATTGTGTTCTAGAGAGCTGAGAAAAGGAGACAACAACAAATGCGTAGGGATGAAGTTGTTGTTGCTAATGAACTCCAAAGAGAAACTACAAGGAAACAACGAACTGCTGAACATTATACCCTTCGCAGCTCTCCAACCATTGCTACCACTTCTGAAACTAGTAATTTCCTTTTGTGTCTCTAATTTTCTTTCTCAAGTTCTTGATACTGAAACTCAACATTGCTTCGTATTTCTATTTTTGCAGCAACAACTACTCTGCTTTCTCCTTCAATAAGGACTTCTTCAATTTCATCTGAACTTGAAAGACTATTAGAAACAATGCCTCGAAATGTGGAGCCCATTCAAGCAATACTCACACTCCCTGGTTCTACACTTTTCATACATTTTTTGAGGCAAAGCATTCCTGTATCCTTATCATTTGGCTTAACTCCATACCTTCCTCTTCTATCCTTTAACTTAGCGCAATTTATTCTCCCTTCAAACCTTGCTGCTCCTTCCCCTCCTGAGGAAATTCCAGTTATTACTTCATCTCCAGTGATAACTGATTCCCTTAGAGAAGACACTGGTAGCTCACGAGTTCTTTGTGCACTATCCCTATCTAGCTCCAGTCCCTCTTCGCTTGACCTACTGGTAGCCAAGACTATGGAAACTGCTAGGGATACTTCATCTTCCTCTCCTAACCTTATGTAGCCATTTCTTCCTTCTACCAGAGTCCTTTCTGCACCAACCATGTCAACGGAAGAGGTGCACATTTTCGAAGCTAGACTAGTTAGTCTTTTTGACATGCCTTCTACCATTCTAACAGCTAGCAATGAAAATGAGCAATTGGTTCTGGGTGATTCTCTCTTGGAAATTTTTGAGAGCTCTTCCACCACCAGTAGGACTTCCTCGCCTTCATTGGATTTGGATAGCTGTTTGAAGTTGCTGACATTGACTTACAAAGACCTATTATCAAGAATGGTTTCCTTTAATGCTGCAAGGTTATTGAGCAATTCTACATGGCTATTTCAAGTCATTTATTGAGCAATCCAGCATAGCTATGCTGACATTGACTTTTATATCAACATCTACCATGTTGCCAAAGCTGCAGAGGAGAAATTATTGAGAGACCAGAAATTTGTTTCCCAGATACATGCTGAAGTGTCTGAATTAAAAGAACAACATTCCTCTGTCTCTCAATTTCGAGCCCAACTTTTGGAGAAGAAAGTTCAACTAGAATAAGAGTTATCAGTAGTCAACCTGGCTTTGGATCGAACTGTCACTAAGTTGCAAATTACCAACCAAGGACTGGATGATCGGAAGTAGGAGATGACTATGGCCATTCAGTTGTTCCCATCTCTTAAGAGTAGAGAGTCAATTGTAAAGGAACAACTGAAACATTGTACTGACTTTTGGGCCAATCTATGGTTGCATGTATTCGACTCCATATGAAATAAAATCTTTATTTATTATTTGAGTGTTTTCATGCTTCTTTTGTTTAGCACTTATTATACTCCACTTATTATACTCCTTGTATTTCCCACACAGTTGGATAATAAAGCTTTAAATAGCTGCCATTAATTTTCTTAGGGTGTATATATCCATTCAAATTTCTCAAATGATATACTCCCCAAGGTAAGACTCTATGAACTTGATATGGTTCTTCCCAATTAGGTGACCATTTGCCAAACTTATGGCTTTTAATCCCTATTGGGAGTATTGTCTTCCATACCAAATCACCGTCATCAAAGCTAATGTGCTTGACTTTCTTATTATAGTTTTTGGCTGCTTTCTTCTTTTAAAAAAGAATGTTATTTAATGCCAAAATTCTAGCTTCATCCACATTCTCTAATTCCAAGCACATACTCTGATGGTATTGCTCAGGAACTAACTGATCTAGGCATCTCACCCTCAAGGACTTGATGTTAATTTCTACAGGTAACACTGCATCATGCCCATATACTAAGGCATAAGGAGTAACTCCTGTACTTGATCTTGGAGAAGTCCTATAAGCCCATAATACATCCAATAGTAAGTTATGCCAATCCTTTTGCTTGTGCACATACTCTGATGGTTTTCCACAACTCTCTGCATTCCTTTTTTCAAGAATTTATTGGATGATTCTGCCTGACCATTTGCTTGTGCATAATAGGGTAGAATTAACAAGGCTAATTCCAAACTTTGCTATAAAAGACTTTACCATCTTCCAATCAAATACAGTCCCATTATCAACAGTTATGGTCTGTGGGATGCCAAATCTGTGGATCAGATCTTTAATGAATCCAATAACTTCATTCTAGTCTACAGCTTTATATGGTTTAGCTTCGATCCACTTAGTGAAGTAATCTGTGACCACTAAGATGAAACAATGATGCTTCGAAGAGAGTGGATGTATTTTTCCTATCATATCTATAGCCCATCCTCTAAACGGCCAAGGCTTCACAACCGTATACAAATCAGTTATTGGTACATATCTTATTGTGCTATACTTTTGGCATGCTTGTCAACCTTTAGCATATTCTATACAATCTTTAAGGATGGTGGGCCAATAGTAGAAATGTCTTCGAAGTAGCCATCTCATCTTCACACCAGGTTGATGAGCACCATAGATGCCTTCATGAACCTCAGCCATGGCTGTCAATGCCTCCTCTGGCCCTAAACAATCCAATAATAACCCATCTGCTCGCCTTTTGTAAAGAGCATTACCATACACTATGTATTGCATAGATTGTAATTTGATTTTTTATTAGCTTTCGAAGATGGGCCAATTAGATACCGCATTATTGGATACCTCCAATCTTGTTCTTGTAAGTCATTATGATTGACTTCTAACACCACATTCCTTTTAGTTAAGGGTGGTATTACTTTTTGATATGTTGTTTGGCTTATATTCACTTGAGTGTTATCCCTTCTCCTGAAATTCGAAACTTTTTTAGCCACATCATTGGCTTTGTTATTTATGAATCTTGGGACATAAGTCACATTTGATACCTACAATTGAGAAAGCAAATGTAATGCAACAACATAGTATGGCAACATACTTGCACTTTGATATTCGAAAATTCCTTTCACTTGGTTAACCACTAATTGAGAATCCCAAATATATCAACTGCATGAGCTTGTAACCCAATAAGTATTTCCAGTCCTATTATTAAAGCTTCATATTCAGCTTGATTATTGGAATATATAATTTCATTAACTCTGAAACCACGTGTGGTTTCTACCCCCTGTGGTGACTTAATCACCACAGCAATTCCAGTCAGACCGTTGGCTTTTGATCCATCAAACCACATTTGCCATGGTTCAATATTAACCATACCAAGATCCATTATCTCTTGGCTTTCTGTCTGACATAGATGATCTGCCAAGAAATTAGCTAAAACTTGTCCTTTTACAACTTTTGGGGGGACATATTCTAGATGAAATTCTGATAAAGCTAGTATCCATTTGCCAATTACTCCTCTTAACATAAGTCTAAACAACATATACTTAACCAAATCTGTGATTGCAAATACCAAGACAGTTGTAGGCAAAAGATAGTATCTTAGTTTCATTGCAGCAAAATACAATGCAAGACACAGCTTTTCTACAGCTGAGTATTTACATTCACAAGAATTTAAAAACCTACTAAGGTAATAAACTGCTTACTCTTTGCCTTCTTCATTGTTCTGGGCTAAGAAAACCCCAGTGAATGTTCTGCTGCAGCAATGTACAACTTCAAAGGCTTATCACGTTTTGGTGGCATCAATAGTTGAGGCTTGGCCAAGTAGGCTTTGATTTCTTCGAAAGCAGTTTGATGCTTTCCTGTCCACACAAACTTCTCTTCATCTTTCAACGTTAATAAGGAAGAAAATACTTTAGTTTTCCCTGCAGTATTAGAAATAAATCTTCGAAGAAAATTAACCTGTCCAAGGAATTTTTGTACTTCTTTCTTACTTGATAAAGGGTTAGCTTCAATGATGGCTTTGGCTTTATTTTGATCAATCTGTATTCCCTTCTTGTGTACTACATAGCCCAAGAAGTTTCCAGCTGATACGTCGAAAACACATTTGAGAGGATTAAGCTTCAACTTGAACTTTCTCATTCTTTCGAAAGTTGCTTCCAAGTGAAACAAATGTTCCTCTATAGATTGGGACTTCACTACAATGTCATCAATGTAACACTCTAAATATCCTTCAATGAGATCATGAAAGATAGTGTTCATAGCCGTTTGATATGTAGCCCCAGCATTCTTTAGGCCAAATAGCATCTTAACCCATTCGAATGTGCCAATGTTCCCAGGACATCTGAATGCTATCTAATGGACATCATCTTCTACAATGTAGATTTGGTTATAACCAGAGTGTCTATCCATCATTGATAAAATCTTGTGCCCTGTTGAACTATCCACCAATAAATCTACTATGGGCATGAAGTACTCATCTTTTGGAGTTGCTAAATTCAGGTTTCTAAAATCGATGCATACCCTCATTTTACCATTCTTCTTCACTACAGGCACAACATTGGATAGCCATTCAACATATCTGGCTGTTCTAATAAAGCCTGCCTTAAGGAGCCTAAGAATTTCCTCCTTGATCTTCTGAATCACTTCAGGACTTATCCTTCTTGATTTTTGCTTGTATGGCTTGAAATTAGGCTTCATAAGGAGCCTATGTTCCACTAATGACCTATCCAATCCTGGCAGTTCATTATAAGACTATGCAAAACAATCTTTATATCTATTTAAAACCATCAACAACTAGTCCCTATCAAGAGCACTTAACCAAGCACTAATGTATGTGGGTTGTTGTGTAGAACCTTCCCCTAAATTAACCTCTTCCAAGGGGTCTTGTATCTGAGAACTCATTAATGCTTCTTTTTTGATTTCTTCTGTCTTCGAAGCAATTTCTTTGCTTTGTTCTGCTCCCATTTTCTCGGATCCAACATCTTTGTCCTCCTACTCATAGACAAAGTTTATCTATAAAGCTTCTTTCTCCTGTATTTCTTGGACTTTTATTTCGATGTCCAATGCACAGTATGTATCAAAGGTCAAAGGTCTGACCTATTGTCGTTTATGCTTACAGCCAACTACCATGGTTTTCTTCTCTTGTTCCTGAACCTTTTGGAGTATTGCTTTTAAGTCCAATGATGTGAACTTAACTAAAGCCAAAGGTCTGGCTTCGTGGGTTTCATCTTCTTACCTACAACCAGGCATCATTATCATCTTTGACGACAAATTCTTCATCAGCACTCTCCTGCACCAAGTGCTTCAGGTGTGCTACTTCCTTATCAACCGTCATTTCGGCTGAACCATCAGGTTTTCTCAATATACTGAGTGGTGTTACTCCTTCAGTATACAACTTGGCCTTCACAAAATCAGCACAAGCGACAAAGGGTTGAAGGTTTGCATTGATTTCCTCTGTCTTTTCATTGCACAAGGCCATCATTATCTTCTGATGTAGAAAGGAAGACACACATTTGTTGGTGTGAATCCAATCACTACCAAGTAGAGCATTGTACTTAGCATTGCTGTCAATAACAAAGAATGCCGTTATGCAATCTCTAGTTCCTACACTCTGGTTGATAGGCAAAATACCCTGAGCCATCTGTTTATCTCTAGCAAAACTAGCAATGGTTGTGCTGGTTGGGATTAATCTGGGGTTTCTTTTCCCTAGTTTCTTCAAAGAAGATTTCGAAAGCAGATTCACCGCTGCTCCATTATCCACCAATACCCTATTCATCTGTATCCCATGGAAAAGAACCTTGATATACAAGGGCTTAACATGCTGTGTCATGGATGTTGTAGGATACTCAAAAGGATATGAGAGATTAATACTCACTTCTTCCTCACTCTCGTCCTCAGTTTCCATTGTTGTGGCCACTTCGGATTCATCTTGAACCATACTAACCTGTGAATCTTCACTAGAAACTAGAATAGGGTCAATCTCTTGACCTTCTTGGTTTCCATCTTCAGCCTGGAACTCCTGTGGTAGTATATGCACCATATTCACTGACACTGGAGGAAATGAGCCAAATTGAACCATTGGCTGTACTTGCTTCTTTTCTAAGCCAACTTGTTCAATTACTTTAGAAACGTCTTCCATGCTGCATTCTAGCACTTCAGTACTAGTGACTTCTTTCGAATGGTTTGCCCTTGCTGGTTCTTTGACCAAAAATGTCTATTCAGCCATGAAGGCTTTAAACATCTTCTCCTCAACCATCTCTTTCCTTTGGCCTAGGTCAACTTCTCTCTCTGTCTGTTCAGCCTTTTCAAGACCCGCTAAACTGGATCTTTCTTTGGCTTTCAGTTCAGAATGAACTTTTGCCAATTGCTCTTTGCTGAAACTCATTATGTCTTGGGGAGTCGATTTTGGACTATGATCCAACTCTGAATTTTCTCTTTCTTCTATCTGGCCTTTTGGTTGAGCCAATGAAGAACTCTCTCCACTTTCTTTTAAATCCTTTTGGTACTGAGTGTACCTTCATTGGTTGAGCCAATGAAGAACTCTTCCTCCTTTGGGACCTAGAAATTACTGGGACCATATTTGGTTCCTTTGTTTTTGGATGCTTTAGTAACACCCAATTATTTAGAGCCACCAAGGGAGGTTTAACCATCCTACCCTGGTCTCCAACAACACTTCTCTGGGTATGTATTTCCTTAGACTTGTTCTGCATGACAAACCAATCTGGAACCCCCCAGGTACCTATGAACCCACTAGCTCGGTTGTTGAATTGTCTCTTTCTGCCTTTGAAGCCAGTTTCGAAGTTGCTTGTGGAGGCCACTGCTTGGCCCTGACTCCCTGTCTTGGGCCTAATTCAGGCCTTTCATCAGGGTGGCTACTTTTCATCTTTTGTAAGGCTGGTCTAGGAGGCCAATCTCTAGCTCTGATCCCATAACCTGAGCCCACTTCAGGTCTCCTCTCAGGATGATTACCCTCCATTCTGTAATAGTTGGGTGGTCTGAACTCATGTAGAGGTCTCTTGTCCTTGGAATGCACTCTAGTGGCTGTTGGTCCAGCCAAGAATGGCTGTTGTCTAGGACCAATTGGGTACGGCCTTTTATTGTAGGCACTGGATAGTTTAGGGCGTCTCTGTACATCTTTGTAATACTGCTTCCCATCAATCAGGAGCCCTTGTAACCATTTGTAACTTGACCTGCATCTGGGACACATCCTTTGCATGATAGCTACCTCTAAAGAGTCATCATCCAGTGCCTCCTCACTAGAGTTTTCCCTTTGGTCTGCAAAGCCCTGCCCATTCGCTAGTGAACTTCTGGCATCTTTCTTGACAGTAGTTTGACTGGCAACATGCATCTGCACATTAACCTCTTCCAATTCCCTCAAGGATAAGTTTTGGAAGTCTAGCACAATAATATTGGATGTAATTTCTCCAATTTCTGGGAATGAATTAGTGTCAATCCCCATAGCTTTCTCTACTTTAGCTGGGAATTTTAAACTCCCCTTTCGAATCTGTTCTTGGATCTTGTCCCGAAAAACAATACTGTTTTTAGTTGAGTGAGACTAAGAATTGTGCCATTTACAATATATTTTTCCTTTAAGTTCTTCTGGAGAAAGAATTTTGACTCATTTTGATAACTTTAGGAAATCCGCTGCAAGCAAATGATCAAAAATGTCATATGCCTTTGTTAAATCGAAAGAATATTTCCTATGAAGGTCTTTCTTTTTAAACTGTTGATCTATTGTAGTGTCTTTATGAATTAACGCCTTACAGATCACAAGCTCTTTCCCTACGATCTCTGCTGCATCAATCTCATAATTAGGATCTCTATAATAAGTCTTGTATGATGCATTACTTCGATCTTGTTCTTCCTCAAGTAATGGTTCATATCTGGACACCTTATAGATTAATTCTACTAAGTCTCGAAACTCAGTTGAGTCAAATTTCTTTCGAAGCCTAAACTCTAAACCATTTTGAGCCAATCTCATAAATTCAGGCTCTGGTAGAATGATCCTACACTTGTTTCGTGCTCTTATGAATCTGGCAATAAATTGAACAGCCTTCTCATCAGGCCTTTGACTCAACCTTGCTAAATCTGCCATAGAAACTTCTGGTTCCGTTTGGAAGAATTGGGCATAAAATGCCTCCTCAATTTGTTGCTGAGTTTGGATAGAGCCAGGTGTAAGGTTAATATACCATACAAAAGCTGCCCCAGTTAGAGAATTTGAAAAAAGTCTTAACTTCATGTAATCATCATTGGTAAATTCACCACATTGGGCAGCGAACCTAGCAATATGTTCCACTGTTGACTAGTTTTCATTTCCATAAAAAAGAGCAAAGTCTGGTATTCTAAACCCTTTTGGGTATTCATGTACCCTATCAACCTATTCTGGGTATGGTTTCCTATACACAAGAGTTTGAATCCCTCGAGTCATAGGTCCACACATTTCTCTAACAATATCAAGAATTTGGTACCTAGGAACCATATTTTGTGCTTACTGGACCACTCATAGAGGAACAAACACAGGATTTTGGCTGTCCCTGTGGTGCTGGCTGTTGTTGAGGGTATGATTGACCTCTCTAAGCCTGTCCTGCGAAAGGACCAGCGAAAGGTGCTGTAATAGGAGAAACATGTGTTGTTTCTCTTCTAGTTGTAGGAAACCCTTCCAACCCCCCTGGTACGAATTCGAACAAAGGATTAGTAAACCCCTTTGTACTAGGTATGGCTTCGAACATGGGATTTGGAAACATTCTCATGCCATTTTCTTGTGTTGGCCCAGATCCAGCAATTTGCATGGCTTCACTGTTAAGTAATGAGGCATTTTGATTTACCATAGGCCTCGAAAGAGGCTCATACCAAGACTGAGGTGATGGTCTTTCATAATTTTGATTACTAGTTTGACCATTACTATGTCCATTACTTTGCATAGGTTGTTTATCCCTAGCCAATATTTGTTGAGGGACATTTGAAATTTCCTCTGTATGCCTTGTGTTAGTTGGTTGATGGGTATTCATCCGATCCATAAAGGATATTGCCCATCTTTCTATTGTGTTTATCAACTGCTGTCCTATGGCATCTACTAGGCCTCTCCACGGATTCGTTGGCCGAGTAGATGGAATACTGGATGGTCCAATTCCATGGTCTCGTCCACTATTCTGGACACGTGGTGCATGTTCTGCATTACTGGTCTGTTCAACCATATGTTCTAATAAGATAGGTTCTTCCATAAGATGTGTTATCACATTATTCTCGGGATCAGGTACCTCTACTTCTCATTCCACACCTTCTTCTAGGCGTTTATTTTCTCTTTGTCTCCTACGCTTAGCCATTTCAATTAGTCCCACTGGGCATACCAAAAATATATGTTGGCTTTTTGGCTTTCGAAGGTTAGTATTGTAATTTTAAGCGTACCAGCAAGAATCAATAGTCCTTACAGAAGATTAATTGCCAACCAATTATCAAACGATTGTGTTTCAGTTCTTTCAGCCTCAATGAAGAGGATTTTTACTGGTGGCTTGTTTAGGAGAATTTAGTAAACAACAATTAAATGAAGAACGATTGTGGCATTTCATTAAGTAAAAATGAAAAACATACAATGATCTGACCCAGCCTCGTAGAGGTTTACAACAACAAGCTATTCGAAACTACTCCTATGAATAAAGTGCAATACAGGAATTTGAAGTACAGAAATGTAAAGAACTGTAAAAAAACTGGAAGGAAAATAAAGTAGATATAAAACTGACTTCTGAATCTGAGTATGGATCCACCTTTCTGGGCCCTTCTCTGCTATTTATACTTCTCAATGATAACCGTCGAAATGGGCTCCTAACCGTCGAAATATCCTTCAATGATCGCTGATCATGCTCTCTCACAGTCAGCTCCACTACGCCATGTTTGCAGTTAAGCTTCCCTCTTGATTTTGAATTTGAACCTCGTGAATAACCGTTAAGCCACCTCACCTTATATCCCTTGATCATTCCAATGCCACACAGACCCATTATTACCAGTATGGGTTGACACGTGTCTGGCTATGGTTGGCAATTTATATTACATTTCTAAATTGCTCTTCTCATGCCACGTGTTGAATTGTGATTGTTTTATACAATTTATACAGCCAACAAACATATATAGTATTGAGTTAAAATCAATTCAGCTACTAACAAAATGTTGAAAATACAAAATCCAACTTCGGTGATTAAATTTCTTCATACTGTCACCCAAAACCCAAATTTTTTTTTCTTATTTGTTTTTTCCTTTTTTTTCTTTAAATTCTCAGCAACCAAACAATGTACCGAAAGTAAATCATCCGAAAAACACCTTTTTGACACTACTTACTGGGGTCCATAGATTAGGAGTGCAAGATCCTTTGTCATTTTTTCTGATTCAACACTTGCAACACAGGCTGCTTTCAATTTTTGAGTAAAATCCAACAATTTAAGATCAACATGGCTATTTTCAATCCAAGGTTGTAAGGCAAACTAAATTTAAGTATAGGAGAATCTAGAATAGCATAAACCAGCAGTAGCACTTAAAACCATGCAATAACAATCTCACACCTGTGCGCAAGTCCTCTTGACCAAGCAAAAATATATGCTATGCTATTTGTGCTAGTTTCACCTCCCTTCTGATGAACCCTGTAATGGTGGGTGACTATGCCATGGGCTGCCTCGGCTTCAATGGTCTTTCCATTTGGGCACACCTGTAGCCCATCCATATCCTCAAACACTCAATGCGGAAGCACATAAAAGAATGCATTTGAAAAGAAACACAAAAATTGACACAACAGATATACCAGCACTGATGTCATCAAACCCAGAGTCTGAGGGAAATTAGGTAATCTGAACTTTGATGAGAATAAATAATCTGATCTATGACATTGCCTCAGCTATGATGTTCCCAGAACAGAAAATTAAACATTCAATTCCACAAGCAGTATCAATATTCACAAATAACCAAAGCTTACTTGATAATCATTACCAAAAAATTAACTAACCTTGTGCTAAAAAATCACTCTAAACATCTCCATCATAATTCTTACATGCCCACACATAACCTCCTTCACTCTTAAGAGCATAAGCAACCATACCATCAAAACATAGCTACTGCAGAAAATGTATACATGCGAACTTCAATTACTCAATTACTTTTCTTTTTTTACTCAATTACTCAATTACTTCAATTACTCAATTACTCTTCATTTTTTTGCAGAAAATGTGAACATAGCTATTCCAAAAAGGAGAGCCAAAAACAAATAGAGATAGAGAGAAAGTGAGAGAAAGAGAAATCAAATTACCAAATGCAAAAATTGACACAGCAGATATACCAGCACTAATGTCATCAAACCACGAGAACCAAAACCTGTGACAATGGGAAACAAAAGTCTGAGGGAAATTAGGTAATTTGAACTTTGATGAGAATAAATAATCTGATCTATGACATTGCCTCAGCTATGATGTTCCCAGAACAGAAAATTAAACATTCAATTCCACAAGCAGCATCAATATTCACAAATAAAGGGTCGAATCGACTCATTTTTTTTTTCACTCTCATTCAAACCATAATTCCCGAACGGGTTTCAAATCATAATTCGATTAGAAGCGGGTGAGTTTTTTTTTTCATCCGATCTTCTCAAGTTGGTTGACCAATTGATGATAAAATTGAGCCTTAACTTGTGAACATAACACAATACTACATTGATTAAAAAAATGTTACATGAATCATCCAAAAGCACACAACATAGAAGAACCAAAGTAATTAAATATCTCAAACCTCAAAAATAGGTTCTAATTGCTTCTTTGAAATCAATGTTAATGGGAAAATCTAACTAAAATTAAACCCAAGGTTCATTAAATAAAATTAACTGTACTATTTTTTTAAACAAAGATTACAACCAAATACTTAAGCATATATCCACATATATGAATGTTTCATAAAGGTAAAGTTTTGTCAAGATTTGGGGTTAGCAGTTCAGATTATACAGAATTAGAAGTGAGCAACCAAATAAACCTCAAGAAGTGAGGTAGTGACTTGAAGAATAAAAAAAGGTTTCTAACAAATTGCTATCAAAGTGGTGGGTTTTCTTACCTATCAAAATGATGTTGAGGTTTTCATTTTCTAGAGTTCCAAGAATTAAAAACCCATAATACCTTTTGTGGGTAACAAAACAGAGCAGAAAGAGAAGGAGAAAGAGATTACCTTGGTGAGAATCAGTTCAGTTCCTGCTCTAGAGTTGGAAATTTCTGTTTGGTAACTGGTAAAAACAATGAAATCAAAAATGAAAGAGGAGCGAGGAATTTCATAAATTAATGATTCAAACCCATTGAGAAACAAATTATATATAATTGTTAGTAACAATTGTATACTGCAATGAGAGGAAAGAAAAATTTATATAATATCTCCTCTATGACATGAAAATATTACTTCACAAGACAATGACAACAACTTCATTCCACTCTCAAACAATGCCTTTATAATTAGACATACAGAATTCAAGCACATCAAGAAATCAATTCACAGGACAATGATAAGAAAATCAATTCACAGAATATGTTTGCAATATTCAAAGGACAATGATAGGAAAATATTACTTCACAGGACAATGACAACAATTCCACTCTCAAACTGAAACCAAAATGAAAATGAAGAAACTGCAATGCCTTTATAATTAGGCTCTTGTTCATTCCACTCTCAACATCATCATACCAAAAGGTTAAGGAAAAATAGGTTTAATTTCAAAGGACAATGACAGGAAAATATTACTTCACAGAACAATGACAACAATTTCATTCCACTCTCAAACAATTCCTTTATAATTAGGCTCTTGTTCATTCCACTCTCAACATCATCATACCAAAAGGTTAAGGAAAAATAGGTTTAATTTCAAACTGCAATACTGAAATTGAGAAGGGTTGTAAGGGAAAGAGGAAATTGACAATCTTACCTCGCGAGGAAAAATTTGAACATGTACTGCTAAAAAAAATAATAAATTTGAATGTGAGCCAGAAACTCTCTACAGAGCAATCTTCGGAAAAGTTTATGATATTCCAAAATAGTTGAACACCAAACATTTTGAGATGACAGTTGTTATAAAATTGAAGATGCAATATTTTTGTCCTATCATTATAATGTTATACACTTAGCTTTGTATGTATAAGTAGTAACAATGGCTGTCATTACCTTGTGTTGGGTTTCAAAGAACTTGATCACTTCTTCCATGTGGTTTTGGTAGAAGCCCTGCATCAAAATTTTCAAATAGGTATCACCCATCTACTAGAAAAACAGAGAGAGAAAGGAAGAGGCAAAAGTAAAAACAACGGATGAAGGCAAGAGCAGAGAAAATGAAAAAAAAAATGTGAATACAATTTAGACATTCATATGTAAATTTGCAGAAATTTGTAGAAACTTGATGGGCAGAAGATGAGGGAATTGTATTTGCCTATGCAAGCCAAATAATGTTTTATGTAAGTCTGTGAACAAAGCTATAGTGTGAATTGGTTGGTGGTAGTGGTGGGTTGAAGTAGTACCAGTAGTGCGTTGATAATGAAAAAAGTATGAGCAGTGCTTTGGTAAAATGGATAACAAACCCAGCCATCAGCCATTAGCCAAGAATTCCATGACTAAACCTTTGGATCATACAGGAAAGTAAAATTTCAGGCTTTAAAAAAAGAAATTGAGAAAAAGGGAACAACCAAATTGATCTGTTGAAACACCCCTATAGACCGTTAGACTTGGAATTCACATAACAATAATCCCAAAGGTGTACAGGGGGTGTTGCACCCAAGAATATATGCAAATTGTGAGACACTCATATAACTCAACAAATCAAGAACATAATAAAAAGCAAATT
Source organism: Camellia japonica (assembly GCA_030407325.1). Taxonomy (NCBI): domain Eukaryota; kingdom Viridiplantae; phylum Streptophyta; class Magnoliopsida; order Ericales; family Theaceae; genus Camellia; species Camellia japonica. The sequence continues at coordinate 161,954,398 of JAPPVO010000016.1, forward strand.
ACACATGCAAACTATATTCACAATGGTAGCCAAATCATATTTTCTGTGATTAGCGAAATATGCAACTCACTGAACTGTGCATATCTTTTCATTTTTGCCAGGGGGTGGAGATGAAGAAGTAAAAAATGCTTCAATATATTGATTCTGAAATTAAATGACAATAATGTTAAACCAGACAAAAAAATTTCAAATAAAAAATTCTTAATAAAAATAGGAGTTAGAGATTAAGTCTATGTTCAAAATATGTTCCACTGATTAAATACCTATTTACCCCAATCTATCACAGAAGTTGTGGGAGTTTCCAGTTAAAGTCATTTTTGGTCTTAGATAGAGAGATACACTTATGGATTCAAAAAATAAGATAAAATCAATAAACTCTATTCATTAGCAATCAAACAATTAGTAACAGTCAATGATTCTTCAAAATTAAGTGAAATTAAGGTTTTAGTTCACTCACGATTAGAGTTTTTCACTTTGAATCTTGGAATCTCCTTCACCCAATAGAGAGAGAGTTTGAGAGCAGCAAGAGGGAGGGTTACAGATCACTACACCATGAATCAAACGATCTAGGAAGATAAAAATGTGTATGATGCCCAAAAAATCAAGCACCAAAGCGTCGAACAGATGTAAACAAAAAGAAATATCAAAAATTGAAACAGAAATCGATATTACCTTGCTAGTCGAGTTTGAAAGCAGCGAGAGGGAAGGTTGTGAGTGCAAGTTCAATTTTCAGAACCTTGAAAGCCACTGAAACATTTGAATACAGATCATATATGTGATGCCCAAAAAATGAGGCACGAAATCGTCGAACAGATATAAACAAAAAGAAAGATAAGAAATCGAAACAAAGAGAGAAGAAGAGGGGTAGAAATCGAAATAGAGGGAAAGTGGAGAGATAGAAATTGAGGACATCTTACCTTTCAAGCCGAGCGATGAGGGAGGGTTGTTGTTGGGTATACCTCCTTATTGGAGTGTGGGACCCAATTGATTTATTAAAAGAGTTTTAATTTGGCTTGGTTTAGGTATAATATATTTTTATATATTATATTTGTGGAGACCCAATTCAGTTTGGAAACAACTAAGGTTTTGATAAAAAAAAAACCCTAGATTCACAATACATATGATTAGTATTGTTTTTCCCAAGGAAAAGAGATGCGCGGCTGGTTTTGTGTGTTTCGGTGTAGTGTGATAGCAGTGGATTGAATACATATTGTTTTTCACCAAAAAGCAAAGCAACAGTAGCTACATGATTTGTTTCAGCCTCGGTAACCGTGTGGGTTGATTTGCTTAGTTCATTAAGAGCTTTGGAATTTTTCAGTGCATCTTCGGCTAGATGCTTTGGTGAAGTTGATTTGGGTTAATTATTTTGGGTCTTCTACAACTCTGGTTTGAAGATTTTTGTTCATCAATTTGGTGAGGTCTTTCCTCTTATTTATTTGTGATTATTTGGAATTCACCTAAGGGTGGTTTTGTGAGACCATTCGTGTCTCGTTTGTAATCGTTTGGAAACTCTTTGGTTGATAATGGAATCGGATTTCGATCCCGTGGACATACCTCACATTGAGGGAACCACGTAAAAATTCTTGTGTTGCTTCTAATTTAATTTTTCCGCATTAGTTTTTATTCTCATTGATTGATTTACTTGTGGGGAATCACATATTTTCCCTAACAGTTGTAAGGGGAGAAGTGAGCAGCGTCAGTATGAAGAGAAAAGAAGAAGAACAAAGAAGGCAAGAGAGATAAAAAGGGAATAGGAAGAAGACGTGGGTGAGAACAGAGAGGGAGAGAGAGACGTGCGTAGGTGGAAGGCTGAGGGAGAGAGATGTTTGAGCGGGAATCACATTGATCTGCATCGTTAATAGATTTTTAGGATTGATCTTAGCCATTCAAAAGAAATGTGTCTCTATTATATTTTATATATTTTCAAAATTCGTTCTGCTTTATTATATAAATAGTTATATGTATTCATCTCTATTATCATCAATAAATTTTTTTATGATAAAAAAATAAATAAATAAATAAAGTAAAACAAACAAATAAACTTTTAATAAATAAAGCAAAACAAACAAATAAAGTTGGATTATGGTTTTTTATAGCCTTATTTTGAGCCAAGTTTATACCCAAATTTGAGTGGGGCCTATACGTCTTTTAGAATGGGTCCAAAGAGGTGACGTGTTTCTTACCGCATGGCAAGTCACACGGTGCAAACGGTTCGTTAAAACCATTTATGAGTGAATGGAAAGTTGACGTCGTTTTCGAGTTTGTGGAATAGACAATTAAAGAGAAAGATGTGGGTTTCCTTGAAATGTTTGTCTCACATTGAAACTTCAAAAGAGCTTGTATGTGTTTATAAGTTATAGGTGGACAAACTTAGGTTGGGCCCCAAGAGGCACCTCAAATTTGTAGAAGAGATGCGTTATGGACAAAGTAGGCTTTGGCTCAAACCATTACACACGACGCCGTCCGTCTAATAGGCTAACTGAGCCGTGCACGGGTGTGGTTTTTTGGACAAAATTTATTTGAATTTTTTCAAATTCTTGCAGGAAAATTATTTAAATTTCTGAACGAAATTAATTCAACTTTTTACACCAAATTTGAATTCAAATTTTCTGTCCAAACTTCTTCCGGTCTGAAATTTTCTTCTACATTTTCCAGCAGATCAAATAGATCAATCAGATTTGAAAAAATAAACCTGCACCTATTCAGTTTGAAGTCTGTATCTGTTTGGATTGAATTGCATGTGTTCGGTCCTTGATCAAACCTGTTCAATTCAAACTTAAACTTGTTCGGATCTGGCAAACAGTTACCAACTTTCCTATAAACAGGAAACCTTTTCAATAGATTTTCACATCTAGAAAAAATAGATTCTCTTCCCGTTTGATCTCTGTTTGCACTGTTCTTTATACTAGTTTTTAGAGAAATTTCTGAGAGTATAGAACACAGATTCTAGTTCGCCGTACAAATTGTTTGGAGTGCTACTACAATCTGTGTAGATCATTGTATCCTAGGAGATAGAGACCATTTATCCGTAAGCACGGGAGCGGGGCGAATCTGTTTTAAAGACAGAGTGTCATACACTTCACTTGATCATTTTTGTACTTTTTTGTTTCGGTAAATAAACTCTATAAGTAATTTATTTTTATTTGTTTGATTTGTTTCACATTATTTATTTTATACAGAAGATTATTCTAACAATCTTAAGACAGATTCGAATTATTCTGTTAAAATAAAAAATTTTCGTTTATTTCCTTTTTTTCATTTCTTCTTCTTACAGAAATTACTTTCTGTGCTTATTCAAAGTAATATTCTGGTTGAAAAATACAAAGAGTAGCAATATACTGTTTGACAAATAATAGTAATATACTGTTTATTTTCTTCGACAACTAGTAGTAATATACTGGTTATCATTAACAATTTCAGAATATTCATTTGTGAAGTTGGTCAGAAATTAATTTTGGTTTTCAGAAACAATTTCTAAGTTTTCATTAATTAAAATTCTATTTTCAGTATTTTAATCTTTGAAGTGTTACAAAAATATTTTTCTGTATAGAATTAATTTGTTTAAATAAATATTTTATTTTTAAAGAATTAAATTCTGTGTTTATAGTTTAAATTTTCTGTGTAGTATAAAATTCTAACTATAATTTTGTTTAATAATTTAGAATTCATGGCTACTGAAACTAGTCAAACTAATGTTCAAACCAGTATTGGTATGGTAACTATAATTGCTCTAACTCCTTCTCCTATTGTGACTGTATTAGTCAATCACGGTGAAAAACTAAAGAAGTTCTTAGGAATTGATTTTAAAAGATGACAGCAAAACATACTGTTTTATCTTACTACTCTCAACTTGGCATGTTTTCTCCATGAGAATGCTTTTACTCTGAAAGAGGATGAAACCGATTGACAAGTAGTTGCTGCGGTCAATGCCTGGAAACATGCTGATTTCCTTCGCCGGAAATACATCCTGAACGGACTTGATAACACATTGTACAACGTCTACAACCCTATTAAGGCGGTAAAGGAACTTTGGGAGTCCTTGGAAAAAAAGTACAAAACAAAAGATGCTGACTCAAAGAAATTTGTAGTTGGTAGATTTCTATACTTTATGATGGTTGATTTTAAGACTGTGATCAGCTAAGTTCAATATCTCCAACTTATTCTGCATGACATTCATGTAGAAGGCATGTCTCTCAATGAATCCTTCCAAGTTGCTGCCTTAATTGAAAAATTATCACAAGGCTGGAAGGAATTCAAGCACTACCTCAAGCACAAGCGCAAAGAAATGACTTTGGAAGAATTAATTGCGCGTTTGAAAATTGAGGAAGACAACCGCAATTCTGAAAAGTGGGCTGGTAAGCATTCAATGGAGTCTAAGGCAAATATGGTGGAATATGCTCCAAAAGCAAATAAACGGAAGTATTTTGGAGAAAGTTCCGCATAAGGCTCTAAAGGAGGTGAAACTAAGAAATACAAGTTCAATGGCAAATGTTACATCTGTGACAAAGAGAGACATTGGGCCAAAGATTGCCATAGCAAACGCAAAGGCAAAGGAAGATCAAGCAAGAGACATGCTCAAACTAACATGACTGAAGTGGACAAAATTTCTAATTATGTAGATGACATAAATCTTTCTGCAGTTGTTTCCGAGGCAAACCTTGTTGGAAATCCTAAAGAATTGTGGGTGGACACTAGTGCTACTTGCCACATCCATGCTGACAAAAAGATGTTCACATCTTATTCTGTGGCGGACAACGGCGAACAACTTTTTATGGGCAACTCCTCGACTTCTAAAGTTGAAGGACAAGGAAAGATTATTCTAAAGATGACATCTGGAAAGGAACTCACTCTCAACAATGTACTGCATGTACCAAACATTCACAAGAATCTAGTCTCCAGATCTCTGTTGAGTAAAAATAGGTTTATGCTAGTTTTTGAAAGTGACAAATTTGTACTTACCAAAAATGGAATGTATGTAGGAAAAGGTTACATGTCTAATGGCTTTTTCAAAATAAATGTAATGACTGTTGTACCTTCTATTATTAATAATAATATATCTTCTTCTTACTTGCTTGAGTCTTCAAATTTGTGGCATGGTAGACTAGGACAATTATAGATCTTTGCGTAGATTAATTAATATGGAATGTTTACCTAAATTTGACATTGATTTAAATCATAAATGTGAAATTTGTATTGAGGCAAAATTAACTAAAGTCTTTTTTATTCAGTTGAACGAAGTACTGAGCTACTTGAATTAATTAATAGTGACATTTGTGATTTTAAACCAATTCAAACTAGAGATAGAAAAAAATATTTTATCACTTTCATAGATGACTATACTAGATATAGCTATGTTTATTTAATTCGAACTAATGATGAAACTTTGAAAACTTTCATTCAATATAAGAATGAAGTTGAAAATCAACTAGGTAAGAAAATTAAAAAACTAAGAAGTGATAGAGGTGGTGAATATGAATCACCTTTTGGTGAGTTTTGTAAAGAATATGGAATAATTCATCAAACCACCACTCCTTACTCACCTCAACAAAATGGAATTACTGAAAGGAAAAATAAGACATTAAAAGAAATGATGAATGTCATGTTACTAAGTTCTGGATTACCTCAGAACTTGTAGTGGGAAGCAATACTTTCTGTTAATTATATTCTTAAGAAAGTATCCCAAAAGAAAGTGAATCAAACAGCTTATGAAATGTGGCACGGTAGAGTACCATCCTACAAATACTTAAAAGTGTGGGGGTGTTTGGCTAAAGTGGCTATTCCTAGTCCTAAAAAAAACTAAGATAGGTCCTAAAACTGCTGATTGTATATTCATTGGTTATGCCATGAATAGTAGTGCATATCGATTTTTGATTCATAAGTCAGAACATTCCGAAATGCATATAAATACTATTATTGAATCTTGGAATGCATCATTCTTTGAACGTGCGTTTCCTAATAAAACTGGACAAAAGACTAGTACTAACAAAAGATCTTATGATGCTATTACTAGTCATGATCAAGAACAAGAGCAAAAGTTAGATCAAAATGAAGAAGAGGAACCTAGGCGTAGTAAATGTGCTAGAACCTCAAAATCTTTTAGTTCAGATTTTCTAACTTTTTTGTTAGAAAATGAGCCTTTAACTTTCAAAGAAGCTATGTCCAGTCCTGAGGCTCCTTTATGGAAAGAGGCTGTCAATAGTGAAGTTGAATCCATCTTGCAAAATCACACTTGGAAATTGGTGGATCTACCACCAGGTTGTAAACGTCTTGGGTTCAAGTGGATTTTCAAAAGAAAAATGAAAGCGGATGGATCAATTGACAAATACAAGGCAAGACTTATAGTTAAAGGATATAGACAAAAAGAAGGTCTTGATTACTTTGACATATACTCACCAGTTACTAGAATAATATCCATTAGAATGCTAATTGCCATTGTATTTTTGAACAATCTCGAAATTCATCAAATGGATGTTAAAACATCTTTCTTAAATGGTGAGTTAGATGAAGAAATTTACATGGAACAACCAGAAGGTTTTTCTGTTTCAAGAAAATAAAAGAAAGTGTGTAAATTAGTTAAATCATTATATGATTTAAAACAAGTGTCAAAGCAATGGCATGAGAAATTTGACAAGGCAATGACGTCAAATGGATTTACAATTAATGAATGTGACAAATGTGTTTATATTAAAAACACAAACAAAGGTTATGTAATAGTATGTCTTTATGTAGATGATATGCTCATCATAGGTAGTAATAATGACATGATTAAAACTATCAAGAAAATGTTGAATAACATTTTGACATGAAGGACATGGGGGTTGCTGATATAATTCTTGATATGAAAATTACCAAAACGTCTGAAAGATATGTTTTGTCACAATCACATTACATTGAGAAAATCCTTGACAAATTCAGCAAAGATGATGATCATAATTTATTTCTTTCTAAGAATGTATAGGAAAATATATCTCAATTAGAGTATGCCCAAATTATTGGAAACTTAATGTACTTGATGAACTGCACTTGCCTAAATATAGCATATGCAGTAAGTAAATTAAGTAGATATATGAGTAATCCAGGAGTAGAACACTGAAAAGCTATTATAAGGGTTCTAAGATATCTCCGATTTACTCATAACATTAGTCAAAATTATACTAGATATTCAGCAATACTTGAAGGATACTGTGATACAAATTGGATATCGGATACTAGAGACTCAAAATCCACTAGTGGGTATATCTTTACCCTTGGTGGTGCAGTTGTATCTTGGAAATCTTCCAAACAAACTTGCATTGCTAGGTCTACTATGGAATAAGAATTTTTATCTTTAGATAAAGTTAGGGAAGAAACAGAATAGTTTCGTCACTTCCTTGAAGATATTCCAATGTGGCCAAAACCGGTGCCTGCTATATGCATACATTGTGATAGTCAATCAGCAATACGTTAAGCACAAAGTCATATGTATAACGGTAATTCGCGACACATTCGTCGTCGACATAACACCGTGAGACAACTACTCTCTAATGGAATTATTTCCATTGAATGTGTGAAGTCTAAAAACAACATAGCGGATCCACTAACCAAAAGGTTAACAAGAGAGTTAGTTGAGAATTCATCAAGAGGAATAAGACTTAAACCTATTAAATAAGAGTTACCACAACGGAAACCCAACCTAGTTGATTGGAGATCCCGAGATCTAGGTTCAAAGGGACAACCAAGTTGTGCATGACTCATAAGGATCACTGGGGAGTCAAACTCCTACCCATTTCTATGATGAAATAGTGATGCCTATAGCGTTTTAAGTTAAGTAGTACTTTTAATGATTCTTATATCTAGGAATACCTAGTGGAGTATGGTAGGATACTTTTCATAAGAATCACCTATATGAGTGTGAACTGGGCGGGTTCTATGAGATTTGTGAAGGGTTACAATTCTCTGAAGCACTCATGAAAGATTAGGTTGTTCATGGTCAAAATAAACACAATAGTAAGAACTAAACTGTGTTTGGTAATATATTATGTGAGTTTTATTATCTTGAATTACACAAATGGATGAACAGTTTAAGATATCATGTTTAATAGTTAGCTAGTAAATCCGATAGTGTCTCACAAGGGAAGGTTCAAAGTCAAAAGATACCAATCTTTTGCAGAATATCACCGATTTTTGTACTTTCTATAATTAGATCATGTTGTTGCATTTTCTATTCGTCAAATTCCATTTATGTGGGGAATTGTTGGATTATGATTTTTTATAGGCTTATTTTAGGCCAACTTTGAACCCAAATTTGAGTGGAGCCCACACGTCTTCTGGGGTGGGCCCAAAGAGGTGATGTGTTCCTTACCACATGAGAAGTCACATGGCACAAACGGTTCATCAAAACCATTTATGAGTGAATGGGAAGTTATTTTTTTCGGGTTGATGGAATAGACAATTATAGAGTAAAATGTGGGTTTCCTTGAAATGTTTGTCTCACATTGAAACTTTAAGAGAGCTTGTATGTGTTTATAAGCTCTAGGTAGACAAACTTGGGTTGGGCCCAAATGGCACCCAAGTTTGTAGAATGGAGGAGTTATGGACAAAGTAGCCTTAGGCTTAAACCATTACACGTACGCGTGCGCTGCCGTCGCTTTCCATTCGACCAGCCGGCCGAGCCGTGTCGGGCACGGGTGTGGATCGGGTCGGTTATAATATTAATTTTTTGGACAAAATTTATTTGAATTTTTTCAAATTCTTGCGGGAAAATTATTTAAATTTCTGAACGAAATTAATTCAACTTTTTGCGCAAAATTTGAATTCAAATTTTCTGTCCAAACATCTTCCGGTCTGAAATTTTCTTCCACATTTTCCAGCAGATCAAATAGATTTGAAAAAATAAACCTGCACCTATTCAGTTTGAAGTCTTTATCTGTTCAGATTGAATTGCATCTGTTCGGTCCTTGATCAGACTTGTTCAATTCAAACTTGAACCTGTTCGGATCTGCCAAACAGTCACCAACTTTCCTATAAATAGGAGACTTTTCCAGCATATTTTCACATCTAGAAAAAATAAATTCTCTTACCGTTTTTGCTCTCTGTTTGTATTGTTCTTCATTCTAGTTTTTAGAGAAATTTCTGAGAGTATAGAATACAGGTTCTGGTTCGCCGTACAGATTGTTTGGAGTGCTACTACAATATGTGTATATCATTGTATCTTGGGAGATAGACGTCATTTATCCATAAGTACCGGAACGGGGCGAATCTGTCTTAAGCACAAAGTGTCACACACTCGACTTGATCTTTTTTATACTTTTTCGTTTTAGTAAATAAATTCTGTAAGTAATTTATTTTCATTTGTTTGATTTATTTTACATAGAAGATTGTTCCAACACTAACAACATAAAAAAATAAATATATATCAACCAATTAATCCTAAAACATGTATAAATATTGTAAAACAAACAAATAATATGAAAAAAATACATATATCAACCAATCTAATCATGAAATAGACGACGAACACTCTAGAAATGAAAAAAAAATGGAAAAACTAGTGACAGAAAGCTTCAAGCAAGCTCAAAAAATAAGTACTTGTTCCAAAAAAAAAAAAAAAAAAGACTCAATAAAGTTCACCACGAACAACTCGAAAACACGGAGGGAGAGAGATTGGATTAATAAAAATAGCATATTATGAATCTCTTGAGAATGGAGGGTTGGGATTGAAAGATTATTTAGCTTCTCACCTTATGAAATGTCCAATTTAATATCATCGTACTTATAATCTCATCTCATAATCCCATTTCATAGGCTCTCTAAACTCAACCATGGAGTCCTAGAGAGAGAGGGAAAAAAAAATACTAGCAAAGTTTTGCAAAATTAGGTCAAAGAAAGATTCAATCAAGTGATTAATTTTCGTCAAGACAATCTTTGTATATTCCTAGTCATCTAATATAAAAGCATGATTATATATATCAAAACACTTAGCAAAATAATTGAAGTTAATTTTACCTCATTTATGGCATGATCCAAAGAGAAATGGTAATCGCGACATAAAAGAGAGGAAAAATGAGCCATGTCAGAATTGGTGGAAGTTTTAAAAACTGTAAATTTTTTTTTTTCAAAATTCAAATCTCTGTAATTGTACAATTTAATGGGCCCTTAAACATAATTAATCATTCTTAATCCACATTAACAATATAATGTTAATTTAAAATATTAACACAAAAAATTCAAATACTTGGCTTGGATATAAAAGAAGAAAATTAAAAAAAAACTTCTCAAAAAAGACTATCACTTTCTAATCTAATCCACAACTACCCTGTAAAAAATGCAATGCAAAAAACAAAAATAATAATAATTTGCAAAACTCTCAACCATCATGGAAAACAAAATTATATTTTGTTTCAATTTTAGAATCAATTTAATTTTTTTTTTCTGGTTGAAAATCGAGAAACTAATTTGACAAAAATAAACACTAAAAAGAATATTTTAAACATCAAAAAGTAAAAGCATATGAAATGATGAGTGTTTTTGAGTTATTATTATTTTTTTCCAAAAATATTCAAAAAATAAATTCTAAAAACCAAGGAAATAGAATGCTTTCCAAATTTTATAAGCATTACGAAATTGAGAAAATTGGAAATATTATCAATATACATTATTTTGTGTTCATAGACATTGTCAAATATTTTCAAAGTTCACATATTTTTGGAGGGCTACAACTAGAAATAGACTTTTAGAGTTGTTTATAATTCTTAGAACAATCCTATCTAAAAACATTAAAAAAAAAAAAAAAGAAGAAGAAGAAGAAGAAGAAAAAGACGAGTTGTTTATAATTTATTTATGAGGTATTCAATTAAATATGTAATTTATTGACGAAGATTTTGAAATTGAAAGCCTTAATGATTTAAGAAACCAAAATTGAGGATGAAAATAAGTTTGATTTAATATTTGGAGCCTTCTAGGAGTCTGATTAAAAATCTGATTCACAATGATAAATTTAAATATAATTAATTGGGCCTTAATGAAAGTCAAATCTGTTTTATTTTGTTTTATTTTATCTTTTATATTGTTTTTATTTTTGTAATCAAACAGTCTCTCTCCTCTTTTTAATTATTCAAATACAGTGAAAATTATTCAACAAAAATAATATTCGAAGAACAAGAGTGTTACTAACATAAAAATCAACAAGATTATAAATTCAGAATTTACTCAGAAATAAGAATTAATGGTTCAAATTAATTTTACTTATGTACCCTATATTTCATTAATTTAATCTGCACCACACATATCTATTTTGGGTAAATTATGAGTTACTAATTTTAAGACCCTAGCTTTTTTGCATAAAAATTTAATGAATTGGGTTTTCTTATTTTTACATTTTAATATGATGAAATTTGAGGGGTCGTGGAAGTTATCATGAGTCCCGTTTTGATAATATCAATCGTTCATTTTGTATGGTTATCAATTTATATTATTTATGAAAAAAATAGTTTAATCTAATAATGTAACATTTTTATTTTATCACATTTGTTTTCAAAAAATGAATGACAAATATATTTTTTTATAATAAACCATCTAATTTTTTATATACAAATACGATAAAATAAAAAATTAATGGTTATGATTATCAAATCAAATTAGTTTTTCCTATAAATGAAATAAATTGAAATTTTTTTTAAAATAGACAATTCAAATAATCAAAACGAGACTAAGAGGTTGTTTGGGGTGTCCCAAATAAGTGCACTTTTTGTCTTTTTGAACTAAAAAGTTGAGGAAAAAAAGATGGATGTTTGGATTAACTTTTGTCTTTTTATTAAAAAATGTGTAATAAAAAATTGTATAAATAAAGTGTGTAGTGGAAGAAAGGTGATTGATTGTACGGCTGCCTGCGGTTGCCCCAGCATGTCTACACGGAAAAATAATCTACTCCTTCGGGGCAAATAACTTTTGGATAGTGACGGTTGGTCCATGGGGGCCACCATGGGTCTCATTTTAATAATTTGAACCGTTTAATATGTACAACTTGTCGATTATTATATGCCTATTAAAAATCACATTGATCGGATATTAATAGCTATATGATCGGATTAGTTTTTTTCCAACAGTTAACTATCACATCATTCGTTTTGTTTATACAAAATTGATTTGATCATATAGTTAACGATATCCAATCAACGTGGTTTTTTACAATCATATATTACTCGACGAGTTCTACACATTGAACGGTTCAAATTATCAAAACGGAACCCGTGATGGGCCCCCACTGGCCGAACAACAGTGTGTGAAAATTACACCCAAACTGTGCAATTGTTCTTAACAAACGCTGCACAGCGCCAGTTTTGCCATGATTGTTGAGTTGTATAGATATGTGAAAAATTAATTTTTTAATATTTTATTTTTTTTGATAAATAGTGATAACTTTTTAACTTTTTAAATAACTTTTTGACTTTTTAGGGAGATGCCAAACTTGACTTAATAATAAACTTTCTAAACCCTTTAAGGGTTGGTTTGGAAAGTGGGTTGGCTTTTTGACTTTTTTTGGCTATTTTATCCTGAGCTAAAAAACTTAGTTTGGGAAAGACTTTTTTGACTTTTTGAATTTTTTGATTTTTTTTGTGAGAAAAGAGTGTAATGATTATGGGTTGGATGTGATGTTTTGTTTGTTGTGGTTAAAATAACTTATTTTATCTTTTGTGACTAAAATAGCCACAAACTATCTTCCCAAACGGCCACTCCCCCCATGTTACAATGTGAACATGAGGGAAATACAATCCAAAATGTAATTCGTAAAGTAATAAATCACAAACAATCACACAAGTGTGCATTTCATACTGTGTGGAGCTCATAATTACTCCTTCCGTCCCAAAATAGTCTCTTATTCTATTTTTTATTATTTCAAAATATATTAATCCCTCTTCAAAAATTAAGTACAAAAATAATACTTCATCCGTCCCAAAATATTAGTCCTTTATTCTATTTTTCATTGTCCCAAAATATTAGTCCCTCTTCAAAAATCAAGTATAAAAATAATATAAATTTCCTATTTTGCCCTTCTTTTAAATTAATAAACAATATAAAAAGTACAATTATGACATTGATATTCCCAAAAAATGTACTATCAAAAGGATAATTTTGGAAAATCAACTTTTTACAAAAGTAATAATTGTATTACCAAAAAAGTTAGATTCCCCAAAAGGGACTATTATTTTGGAACGGAAGGAGTATAAATTTTCTATTTTGCCATTCTTTTAAATTAATAAACAATATAAAAAGTACAATTATGACATTGATATTCTCAAAAAATGTTCTATCAAAATGATAATTTTAAAAAATTAACTTTTTTCAAAAGTAATAATTGTACTATCAAAAAAAGTTAGATTCTCCAAAAAAGACTATTATTTTGGGACGGAGGGAGTATGGGATTATCATTCATTTAAATTGTTAATATTTTTGTAGAGTAATAAAATAGCTTATCTGGCAATTAAGGTGTAATTTTTGTATTGAGAATCATTCGTTGAAAAACTGTTCAATAAAAAAAAAAATAGAACGTGTCAATCATAACGGTAGGCTGGAATTTTCATTATTAACGAACCAGTATTAGTACCGTTCCTTCCCTCAACGTTCCACTCAGATTTGACCTGGCCATATGATTTCCAATCAAAACACCTTTTCTAAATAAAAAATAATAATTTTATACCTACTAACAATTTGATTAAGAATAATGTTAAGAATATTATATTTTTTTACTATGTAATAAATGATTAAAGGTGTCATGTGAACTTATACTTATATAAGATATTTAGTCATTCATTTGATAGAAAATTTAAGACCTATATAATTTTTGATAATGTATGTTTTTAATAACATTATTAGTAAGAATTTAAATAGATATAAAATTGCTCATGTTTCAATGAGTCCATGAGTCTCACACTATAAGAAATAATTTTTTGATTTTTTTAATTTTTTTAAATCACGAATTCCGGACATATTTTGTATTTTTATGTATTTATTAATTTTTTAAAATATTTTTTCACAATTTTTTTACTTTTTAGATACATCTAAGTAAGGTGCATCTAAAAAATTAAAAAAATATTTAAAATTTTAAAAATATTTACTAAAAACAAAAAAATACGAAAATTAAAAAATTCAATTTTTAAGAAACTTAATCTAAAAAATTCAAACCAAACACACTAATTATATTTCTAATTTTTTACAATCTTTCAAAAAAAAACCAAAAAAAAAAAAATAATTAATTAATTTACTTCCCAAAATAAATCTCAGGGAAAATATTAATAAAACTTTGATATCCTAGCATTTTTCATTAAGCAATGCTTAGTCCACAAACTTAAATTAATATTTTTTCCCGACCTAATCGTCCTTAAACCCTCAACGCTGTCCCTCCCACCATCACTATATATATGACTGCTATTCTCTGTTGCTTCATATCAAATCCCAATTCTCAGCTTCTCTCTGAAATTCTATAAAAACTCTCACAGTTTTTCTCTATATTCTAACCTTTCTCATTCTTATATTTTCGAACAGAGAGAGAGTGAAAAAGACAATAATGGCTTACTCGAGCGCAGTAGTGTTGGTGTTGATGTTCGCTATGGTTGCCGGATCTGTCTTCGCACAGGCTCCGGGATCGTCACCGGTGAAGTCTCCGGTAGCATCGCCTCCGAAGACGGTGGCGACTCCTTCTCCGACTCCGTCTCCCTCAATGAAGGCACCGACCACCGCTCCTACTTCCGCCCCTACCACCGCACCACCGACCTCTACTCCAGTTGCTCCTCGCACCGCTCCTGCCTCCGCTCCCTCCGGCGGCGCCGTTCCTCCATCCACGATCTCAGCTCCCGGCCAGTCTCCTTCCTCCACTCCTTCTAGCACTGGCGCTTTGAACAGAGTCACTGTCGCTGGATCCGCTGCGGTGGTACTCTTCGCAGCTGCTTTGTTGATTTAGATCTGATCTGAAGTTTCCTCGTTTCGCCGTGCAGATTTTGTGTTTTTTCAGTAGATATTTTTCTTAGGTTTATTTTAATTTAAATTTTTGGATTGACTTGGCGGTGACGGTGGCAGTGAGGTTGATAGATATTATCAAATTCTTCTTTTTACAGTGATTTAATATTTGTTGATTCTTTGATATTATTTATAATAAATGACAATTTATTCATAAATTATATTTTTGTCATTTTTTATTATATATTTTATATTTTATGATTATACAAAATTAGCCAAAATTATTAATATGTTACAAATTCAAATTATGCATTTTTAACATGAAACTCATATTTAAAGATTGTTAATCAGGTTCTTTTTAATAAATAAAGTAGGTTCGCAATATTGCTTACTTTTGAAGTGTTTGTAAAAAATTAGGATTTTTTGGTCTATTATATCTTTTTGTGTAGGGCTGAGCAAGGAATCCGTGAAATCCGTAATCCGATCCAGTCCAGTCTAATCCGATAGGTTTGGATTGGTTTTTTGAATCCGTGGTTCGGTTCCGGATTGAAGAATTAAAAATCCGTAGTCCACGGATTGGTTCCGGATTGAACCCCACGGATCCGGATTCGATCCGGATCGTATACAAATAGTCTATATTTTTATTATACATTGTCCCCCATAGTATCTTCTCTTATTCTATATAAAACCTAAACTCAAACCTAAACCCGTATAATATCTTTTTTTATTACTTTTGTTTGTTAGTTTTTAGTTTTAATTTATAATGGTCTAAATTCTTCTGGTAAAACTAGTTTTCTTATGGTTGTTTAAATTCTAGAACAATATATCGCTATTATAAAAAAACATGTTGCTATTGTGGAACTAATATAGCGCTATGTTTATGTTTTTATGAAATTAAAGTGTTTATATATATATATATTTTTTGTTATTTAATTATGTGAATCCGTGGTCCTAAACCAATCCAATCCGTGTTTAAATGGACTGGTTCGGATTGATCCTGATTTTACCCCAATCCGGACCATGCTCACCCCTATTTTTGTGGATAAAAAATATATAAGGTGATGTGATTCAAAATGGATAAAAAGCTAAAAGCTAAAAGCTGACTTTTTTGGTGCTTCCCAAAAGACCCCTTTGTCTTTTCCTTTATTGATGTATAATCGTATGTATTCATGTCTATTATTATCAATAATTTTTTTTGCTAATAAAAAACAAATAAATAAATAAAGTAAAACAAAAAAATAAACTAACAACATGAAAAAATATATATATATATATATATATATATTAACCAATTAATCCTAAAACATGTATATATATTGTAAAACAAACAAATAATATGAAAAAATACATATATCAACCAATCTAATCATGAAATAGACAACGAACACTCCAGAAATGAAAAAAAAAATTGGAAAAACTAGTGAGAGAAATCCTCAAGCAAGCTCAAAACATAAGTACTTGTTCAAAAAAAAAAAAAAAAATGACTCAATGAAGTTCACCATCAACAACTCAAGAACACGGGAGAGAGAGATTGAATTAATAATAATCTATGAAAAATCGCATATTACGAATCTCCTGAGAATGGAAGGTTGGGATTCAAAGATTATTTAGCCTCTCATCACTTTATAAAATGTCCAATTTAATATTCAAAAATGTTAGAGATTCCACGTAGTGTGAATCCCACACCATATGAGACATTTGTTAGAAATTTTGAAGTATCTAGCATTATTCTTTAATATCACCATACTAGTAATCTCATCTCATAATTCCATCTCATAGGGTCTCTAAACTCAACCATGGAGTCTTAGAGAGAGAAGGAAAAAAAAAAAAAATTACTGGTAAAGTTTTGCAAAATTAGGCCACAGAAAGATTCAATCAAGTGATTAATTTTTGTCAAGACAATCTTTGTGTATTCCCATTCATCTAATATAAAAACATGATTATATATATATATATATATATCAAAATACTTAGCAAAATAGTTGAAGTTAATTTTGCCTCATTTATGGCATGATCCAAAGAGAAATGGTAATCGTGACATAAAAGAGAGGAAAAATGAGCCATGTGAGAATTGGTGGAAGTTTTAAAAACTGTAAAAAAAAATTCAAAATTCAAATCTCAAAGCTATTAAGGGAGTTTTCCGTAATTATACAATTTAATCGGCCCTTAAACATAATTAATTATTCTTAATCCACATTAACAATATAGTGTTAATTTAAAATATTTGTTGGACAATCTTCACTGTATTTAAATAAATTAAATTCTGTTGTGTACTAAACAACAACCAGAATAAAAAGAAATAAAGGAAAAGAGAGAATTTGTTTGATTACAAAAATCAAACTCGAAATAAAAATAAAAATAAATAAATAAAAAACAGATTTTATTTTGTTACAAAAACAAAATTAAAATCTGATTTAAACAAATAAAAATAACACTGAAAATAAATTAAATAACTTACTTGATTTAATTTGTTCGAATTATGAATTGATCAAGTCCAGTGTTTGACACTGTGTCCTTAAGACAGATTCGTCCTCTCCACGGTGCTTTCAGAATTTGGACGTCTATCTCCCAGGATAAAATGATCTACTACAAACAATAGCAGCACTACAAATTGTTTGCCTAACAAACACACTAAGTGTTTATACTCTCTCTGACAAGAAAATAATGCAGCAACATGAAGAGGATGTTTTCAGAATTATGAATGACGAATATTAGAGTTCCAAAATCCAAATGAGGGCTAGTCTATTTATAGATGTAAAGGTGGCTCTTGGTTTTGAATTGAACAGGTACTGTACCTGTTCAATTTGAATTAAACAGATACAAACTGTTTAGGCACTGTTTGGTTTGAAATTCAAACAGATTTAAAGCTGTTGGATTCAAAAACGGGAAGGGTCCTGTTTGGATGAACAATAAATCCAAATCAGTTTAATTCTGTTTGAAAATGGGAAGGGCCCTGTTTGGATGTACAGTAAATCCAAACCAGTTTAATTTGAATTCTGGATTTTATTTTACCAAAAATAAAATTAAATTCAAATGTTTTTGGCCCAAAAAGATTAGTATTGGGCCGAACAAGCCCAACCCAACCTCACACCACGCACCCCGCCCAAGCCCAGCCCAGCCCGCCCGACCGACCCGACCGGACGGCGGCGCGGCGCGCGTGTGTGGTGATTTTTGGGTCCAATGGGTCTAGCCCATTTTGCCCATAACCTCTCCCTCTAAAACACTTGGGTACCCCTTGGGGCACACCCCAAGTACCAAACCCATGCCTTATAAACCCTTTCAAAACCTCCCACCAAATCAATGTGGGACAAGCCTTATTCAAACCTTTAAGGATTTTCCACCAAAACTCCATTTCCATGGAGCACACTTTGGCTTCAATTTCCCATTCACTCGGTAATGGTTTTGAGCAACCAAATATACCACGTGAATCACAACGCGGCATAGAACGCGTTACCACTTTGACCCGCGTAAATCGACGCACAGGGCCCACCTAAATATTAGACCAAACTTAGGATAAAATTCTGGTTTTACCCAGAATTTATAACCATTTCCAACAATCCCCCACATGAATGGAATTTGATGACAATGGAAATGCAACAATATGCAGATTTATCGAAAGAGTATAAGTCGAAAATATCTTGCATCAGGATAGGTAGTTTTCGGCCTTGAACCTTCCCTAGTGATAACCTATCGGACTTACTGGCTAACCAATGGACGCGATGCCTTGAATTGTTCAGCCGTTTGTGTAAGCCAAGACAATAGATTTCACACAAAATATCTTCTAACACATCGTGGTTCTCACTGTTGTGTTCATTTTGGCCTTGAACGCTCCTGGTTTTCATGAGTGTTTCTAGAGAATGTAGCCTTTTCATTCTCATAGAACCGGCCCCAGTTCGACACTCATATAGGTGATTCTTATTGTGAGTATCTCTTATACTCGTCTTGATTTTATGCCTTAATCAAGATATAAGTAATCATTAAAAGCAAAGCTTATCCTTATACTCCTGCAGACAACATATGTTGCAAATATCACTTTCACCATAGGAATGGGTAAGGAATTTTAATCCCTTAGTGATTTCTGGCGAGCCATACATAACTTAGTTGTCCCTTTGAACTTAGTTCTTGGGATCTCCAGTCATATAAGTAGGGTTACCATTATGACGACTCTTATGTAATAGGCTTTAATCCCATCCCCTTCGATGAACTATACACTAGCTCTTTTGTCAAACCTTTTGTTAACGGATCCGCAATATTCTCTTTAGATTTTATATAATCTATTGAGATTATTCCGTTTGACAACAATTGCCTTACGGTATTATGTCGACGACGAATATGTCGTGACTTACCGTTATACATATGATTCTGTGCCCTGCCTATTGCAGATTGACTATCACAATGAATGCAAATAGCTGGCACAGGTTTTGGCCACATTGGAATGTCTTCTAAGAAGTGACGAAGCCATTCTGCTTCTTCTCCTGCTTTGTCTAAAGCAATGAACTCGGATTCCATTGTGGATCGTGCGATGCATGTTTGTTTCGTGGATTTCCAAGAAACAGCAGCGCCTCCCAGAGTAAAGACATATCCACTTGTGGATTTTGAATCTTTAGTATCCGATATCCAATTTGCATCACAATAACCTTCAAGTACTGCTGGATATCGAGTAAAGTTCAAACCATGATCACGGGTGAATCTTAGATATCTAAGAACCCGAATGATCGCTTTCCAATGGTCTTCTCCGGGGTTACTAGTGTACCTACTCAATTTACTGATAGCATAAGCTATATCAGGACGAGTACAATTCATTAGGTACATTAGGCTTCCAATGATTTGGGAGTATTTTAACTGAGACACTGCATCACCTTTATTTTTCGATAAATAAAGACTGATGTCTACAGGTGTTCTAGCTAAATTCAAATCATCCTTGATAAATTTATCAAGAATTTTCTCAATATAATGAGATTGAGATAATGCATATCCGTCAGATGTTTTAGTAATTTTCATTCCTAATATAACATCTGCGACCCCCATATCTTTCATATCAAATCTTTTGTTAAGCATTTGCTTAGTTGATTTGATCATGTTTTGACTGCTTCCAATGATAAGCATGTCATCCACATAAAGACAAACTATGACATATCCTTGGTCAGTGTTTTTAACATAGACGCATTTGTCACATTCGTTTATCTTAAACCCATTAGTAAGCATTGCATGATCAAATTTTTCATGCCATTGCTTAGGTGCTTGTTTTAATCCATAAAGGGATTTTACAAGTCGACAAACTTTCTTTTCTTGCCCTGATACTACAAACCCTTCGGGTTGCTCCATATAGATCTCTTCATTTAGATCACCGTTTAAGAAAGCTGTTTTAACATCCATTTGATGTATTTCTAAATTAAACAACGCTGCTATAGCAATAAGCATGCGAATGGATGTTATTCTTGTCACAGGGGAATATGTGTCAAAATAGTCCAGACCTTCCTTTTGTCTGTAACCTTTAACTACAAGTCTTGCTTTATACTTGTCAATTGAACCATCTGCTTTCATTTTTCTCTTGAATATCCATTTATATCCAAGAGGTTTAGAACCTGGTGGAAGATCCACCAATTCCCAAGTATGATTTTGCATAATGGATTCAATTTCATTATTAACAGCCTCTTTCCACAAAGGTGCTTCAGGACCTGTCATTGCTGCCTTAAAGCTTTGAGGTTCATTTTCTAACAGGTATGTCAGAAAATCTGGACCAAAGGATTTTGATGTTCTCGCTCTCTTACTTCTTCTTGGTTCATCATCAGTTAAATCCTGTTGGTTGAGACCATTACTAGTCTCTTGTTTTTGATTGTCTCATTTGTGTACAATCATAAGTTCTTTTCTGTGAACTTAATTCCTGTCCTTTCTTGTAAGGAAAGACATGTTCAAAAAACACAGCATTCCTTGACTCTATAATAGTGTTCACATTTATATCAGGTATTTCTGATTTATAAGTCAGAAACCGATATGCACTACTATTCTGAGCATAACCAATAAACACACAATCTACTGTTTTTTGTTCAATCTTAGTCTTTTTAGGAACAGGAACTTCAACTTTTGCCAAACACCCCCACACTTTTAAGTATTTGTAGGAAGGTGGTCGACCTTTCCACAATTCATAAGGAGTGCTGTTGGTTTTCTTGTGGGGTATTCTATTAAGAACATAATTAGCAGACAATATTGCTTCCCCCCACAAGTTCTATGGTAAGCCTGAATTTAGTAAATGCCATTCATCATTTGTTGTCTATGATGTACTTGATTCATAAATTTCAAATCCAAAAATCCAAAATAATTATGACTACACAAATCAGAATTAATGTTTTGACAAAATCATATCCTCATAAAAAATTTGCCTAAGAAACGAACAATTCAAAAACCCAATTGATTGTATACATTCTTGCAACTCATTTATAAATAAATGTCACTGTCATAAAAATATTTGTGACAGAAGAAAATTAAATTATCTCAACTAATGCAAGAGATACACCCCATATTAATAAAATGGTTTATGGTTTAACAATTTCTACTACGCAAGTAAAATAATTATTAATGACATCTCATTCAAAATAAACCAATAATCAACATAAAAGATTTCTTAAATTACTTCCCAATTAAACGGAACGATATAATTACATACATCTTCATGTTTAAATTTCTCTGGTGTTTAAACACCCATTCAAAATTGATTAGAAATATTCAAATTAATCTGCTTATGTCCAAAGTCAACATAACAATTTATCATTCCAACTCACATGACATTATTTTTAAAGAAATAACTTGAGTTGATATCAATACATGCATATCAAACGCATCAACTAAAAAATAATGAATTAGCAAATAAATTAATCATGCATAATCCCTTAACTTTCATCATGAGGTAAAAAACTCATAAATAAAATTCAACGCATTTTAAATTTTAAACTTTAAAACATATCTTCATTTAATCAGTTTGATTTGTACATAAATAAACAAATTAAATATGCATTAAAATATTCTTGTGAATATATATATATATATATTTTTTTTCCGACTCAAGTGCAGAAACAATTCAAGACTATGAATCCACATTGTAATAAAAAATAAAATTAGTTTGTAAAACTAATATTTTACTCTAGAAACAAATTCTTCCATGTATACTCACGATGAATTATGATAAAGTCAAAAGAATTAACACTTTTTCACAAAGGGTTCAAAAATAAGTGGTCTACCGAACGAAACCATAAGTCACTTACAAAATTAACAGATTGTGACCAAGTCACAAAGTTACATGATTGATTAATCAAAATTAATTTTCTAGTTACTAAAACCAAAAAATAAATTACAATACAAAATAATTTTATTTTCCTTGTTACTAAAACAAGTAAAATAAAATACCGAAATAATATTTGATTACAAAAATCAGAAAACCAAGCCACAAATTAATTTTCTAGTTACTCAAACCAGAAAATAAATTATAACACAAAATAATTTTATTTTTCTTGTTACTAAAACTAGAAAATAATATAATTTTATTTTCCTTATTACTAAAACTAGAATATAAAATATCACAAAAATATCTGATTACAAAAATCAGAAAAACACAAAATAATTTTCTAGTTACCAAAACCAGAAAATAAATTCTAGTTATTAAAACCAGAAAATAAATTATAACAACAAAATTATTTTATTTTCCTTGTTACTAAAACTAGAAAAATAAAATACCAAAATAATTTTCTGTAACACCAAATAATATTCTGCAATTGTTAATGACACCAGTATATTACTACTAGTTGTCAAGAAAGAGACAGTATATTACTACTATCTGTCAAATAGCATAAATCACTATTTGTTTTTCCAGTCAAAATATTACTTTGGAAACACAGAAAATTAAATATAATGAAGATACCAAATAGAATCTGTCTTAAGATTGTTGGACAATCTTCACTGTATTTAAATAAATTAAATTCTGTTGTGTACTAAACAACAACCAGAATAAAAAGAAATAAAGGAAAAGAGAGAATTTGTTTGATTACAAAAATCAAACTCGAAATAAAAATAAAAATAAATAAATAAAAAACAGATTTTATTTTGTTACAAAAATAAAATTAAAATCTAATTTAAACAAATAAAAATAACACTGAAAATAAATTAAATAACTTACTTGATTTAATTTGTTCGAATTATAAACTGATCAAGTCCAGTGTTTGACACTGTGTCCTTAAGACAGATTCGTCCTCTCCACGGTGCTTTCAGAATTTGGACGTCTATCTCCCAGGATAAAATGATCTACTACAAACAATAGCAGCACTACAAATTGTTTGCCTAACGAACACACTAAGTGTTTATACTCTCTCTGACAAGAAAATAATGCAGCAACATGAAGAGGATGTTTTCAGAATTATGAATGACGAATATTAGAGTTCCAAAATCCAAATGAGGGCTAGTCTATTTATAGATGTAAAGGTGGCTCTTGGTTTTGAATTGAACAGGTACTGTACCTGTTCAATTTGAATTAAGCAGATACAAACTGTTTAGGCACTGTTTGGTTTGAAATTCAAACAGATTTAAAGCTGTTGGATTAAAAAACAGGAAGGGTCCTGTTTGGATGAACAATAAATCCAAATCAGTTTAATTCTGTTTGAAAATGGGAAGGGCCCTGTTTGGATGAACAATAAATCCAAATCAGTTTAATTCTGTTTGAAAACGAGAAGGGCCCTGTTTGGATGTACAGTAAATCAAAACCAATTTAATTTGAATTCCGGATTTTATTTTACCAAAAATAAAATTAAATTCAAATGTTTTTTGCCCAAAAAGATTAGTATTGGGCCGAACAAGCCCAACCCAACCTCACACCACGCACCCGCGCCGAAGCCCAAGCCCAGCCCGCTCAACCGGACGACGGCGCGCGTGTGGTGATTTTTGGGTCCAATGGGTGTAGCCCATTTTGCCCATAACCTCTCCCTCTAAAACACTTGGGTACCCCTTGGGGCACACCTCAAGTACCAAACCCATGCCTTATAAACCCTTTCAAAACCTCCCACCAAATCAATGTGGGACAAGCCTTATTCAATACCTTTAAGGATTTTTCACCAAAACTCCATTTCCATGGAGCGCACTTTGGCTTCAATTTTCAATTCACTCGGTAATGGTTTTGAGCAACCAAATATACCACGTGAATCACAACGCGGCATAGAACGCGTTACCACTTTGACCCGCGTAAATCAACGCACGGGACCCACCTAAATATTAGACCAAACTTAGGATAAAATTCTGGTTTTACCCTGAATTTGATAACCATTTCCAACAATATTAACACAAAAAATTCAAATACTAGACTTGGAGATAAAAGAAGAAAATTAAAAAAACTTCTCAAAAAAGACATCTCTTTCTAATCTAATCCACAACTACCCTGTAAAAAATGCAGTGCAAAAAAAAATAAAAAAAATCAAAACTCTCAACCACCGTGGAAAACAAAATTATATTTGGTTTCAATGTTAGAATCGATTTTAATTTTTTTTTGACAAAAACAAACACTAAAAGAATATTATTTGACAAAAATAAACACCAAAAATAATGATGAGTGTTTATTTATTTTCTAAGAATAAATTAATTTGATAAAAATAAACACTACAAAAATATTTTAAACACCAAAAAGTAAAAGCATATGAAATGATGAGTGTTTTTGAGTTATTATTATTTGTTTCCAAAAATTTTCAGAAAATAAATTCTAAAAACCAAGGAAATAGAATGCTTTCCAAAGTTTATAAGCATTATGAAATTGAGAAAATTGGAAATATTATCAATATACATTATTTTTTGTTTATAGACATTATCAAATATTTTCGAAGTTCACATATTATTGGAGGGCTACAACCAGAAATAGACTTTTAGAGTTGTTTATAATTCTTAGAACAATCCTATCTAAAAACATTTAAAAAAAAAAAAACGAGTGTTACCAACTCAAAAATAAAAAACGTAATGTAATAAGATCATAAGCATTCAGAGATAATTGCGATCTCACACTGCGTACACCTCAAAATCATGTGATTATCAATGATTCATTCATATTCCTAACATTTTTTGACAAATGTTAAGAGGTGTTTCATGAACATTGTTTAATGATGAAATTTGTATAAAAAAATCTTTTAGAAATAGTGATACTCTGTTTGGTTTTCATTTTCAAAATTCACATTTTAAAAAATTCTTTTTTTTTTTTTTTCATTTTTTGTATTTTTTTGTTTTCACTGATTTTTTAAAAATATTTGAAGCAATTTCTTTAATTTTTAGACACACCTAACATAAATACACTTAAAAAAAATAATATTTGTGATTTTTTAAAAAAAAAACTCACTAAATACTAAAAATACAAAAAAATATAAAAATTCAGTACATTTTTCATATTTTTGTATAATTATTAATTTTTTAAAATATTTTTTCATAAATATTTTACTATTTAGATACATCTAAGTAAGATGCATTTAAAAAAGTACAAAAATTACTTAAAATTTTAAAAATATTTAATAAAAATACAAAAATACAAAAATACAAAAAATAAAAAACTCAGTTTTTAAAAATTAAATTTAAAAAATTAAAATCAAACACAGTAAAATATTATAAAATTATTAAAAAGTACATTGAGTTGTACAAAATTTGTTGTGTCCCTAGGATATTTGTTTTGTTTTTTTTTTTTTTTGAACAGCCTATTTAGCAATACCCATATTTTTTTTGGAAGAATATAATAACTTGTCTACAGGTGTAATTGTTGAATTGAGAGAGTCTACAGGTGTAATTGTGGAATTGAGAGTATTGAAAAATAGTCTCAAAGAAAAAGAAAAAAAAACCTAGAACGTGTCAATCATAACGGTAGCCTGGAATTTTCGTCATTAATAATGATCAAACAGTGTGAAATCTACTTTCTACTCAGGATTTGACCTGGCCGTATGATTGACAATCCAAACAATAATGATTCATCCCACTAAAAACACCACCACTAATAATACTAATGCATTAAAAAAGTAAAAAAAAAAAAAAAAAATACAACTCCAAGACCAAAACATCACATCATTACTGACGGACCCACTGCCACCTAATTAGTGGGAGCACTAATTAGTGCTCCCAAGCATTTTTCCAATCCAAAACACCTTTCCCAACTCGTCTTATAATTCGAAGAGATCGGACGCTTCAGATTGAAGATAAGCTACGTGGACGTCCAGGATTGTATAACGCGCAAAGGAAAAGTCCAAATTATTGAAGGGAACCCAAACATTTACTGATCATCTGTGTTGCTGTGTTGTCAATCAATGATTAGTCCACAGAATTAAATTAATATTATTCCCCCAATTTAGTTGGTTGTCCTCAAACCGACTTAAACTCTCAACACCGTCCTTTAGAGGATCTCATCGCCGCTATATATACTTCGCTTCCCATCTTCAAAACCCATTCACTCTCTCTCTCTCTCTCTCTCTCTCTCTCTCTCTATCTATACTCTTAACCTTTTCTCGCTTTATATTTGCTAGTTCTTTGGAAGAGAGAGTGGAAACAACAAGAATGGCTTACTCTAGCGCAGTGTTGGTGTTGATGTTCGCTATGGTGGTCGGATCTGTATTCGCTCAGGCTCCGGGTGCATCACCAGCGAAGTCTCCAGCAGCATCGCCTCCGAAGGCGGTGGCGACTCCTTCTCCAACTCCGTCTCCCTCCATGAAGCCACCGACCTCCGCTCCTACTTCCGCCCCTACCACCGCACCACCGACCTCTGCTCCAGTTGCTCCTCGCATCGCTCCCGCCTCCGCTCCTTCCGGCAGCGCTGTTCCTCCATCCACGATCTCAGCTCCCGGCCAGTCTCCTTCGTCTACTCCTTCTAGCACCGCCGCTTTGAACAGAGTCACTCTCATCGGATCCGCTGCGGTTGTCTTCTTTGCCGCGACCTTATTGATTTAGATCCGATCTGGAGTTTACTCATTTCGCCGGAGTTTAAGATTTAGCTTTTTTTTATGTAGATATTATAATGTTCAATTTAATTTAATTTATTTTTTGATTGAGTTGGCGGTGGTGGTTGATACTGATTGTTATTAATGTTTTGTTGATTCTGATATTATTTATAATAAATTACAAGCTATTAAGAAGAGATATTTTTGTCGATTCCTTTATAATTTTTGGTTTTATTATTTTATGGCATAGGTTGTAACATGAAAATCATATCTAACGATTGTTAATCCTAAATCATGTTCTTTCTCATCAGTAAAGTAAAATAAATAGATCAACTAATAAAATAAAACATACATACATTAACCAATCTGGTCAAGAACAACTAAAATCACAAGAAATAGAACATTACAAAATAGGAACGCATGAATAAGAGGCAACATGCCACATCAAAAGAGAGGAAAATATGAATAAGAGGCATCAATTACTTCAAAAGAAAATGATATACAACTTCATAATTTAGATTTATTTTCTAAACTTAATTATGTGTAAGTGATAAAATTAGTTGATAAATAGAGAGCATATGAGAGAGAGAGAGTTGCCTTTAATATCCTGATTAATTACTACATTTTCGGGCTTAAAAATTGAATCTACTTTTTTATCTTGAATAACAATGCTCTTATTTCAAATAGGATGTGCTTCAAATATGCAAATCAAAAAAGTTGGTTAGCAAGAGACTAACTCACTCATTTGCATTTTACAGTAATCAAAATGGAACTGGCTTCTCTTCAATCCATTATTGGACTGAACGACATTGTTCGGTCATTGTGGGACCTGATCTGGGCCTATCTCGATAATCAAAACCGTTCAATATGTAGAGCTCATTGAGCATATTATTTCTGCAAAAAATCACGTTAATCGGATATCGATGAATATTTCATTAGGACTCATTTTCGTCAACGACATGTATAATTTTAAAAATAATTTATGACAAAAATATGATCTGATCAAATAATTATCGATATCCGATCACTGTGAACAAATTGGAGTAAAAACAATAGCTTCCTTTATCTTATGAATCTAATTTAATACTAGCATACTAGTGATTTCATCTCACAAGATCTCTAAACTTACACTTCTCCGTGTATAAACAAGCTAAAATCAACTGAGAGAGGATAGAGAAAAAATTTTAACCTTGGAGTCAAACATAGGGAAAATTTGATAAAAATGAACAAAAAACTATAAGTAAAGTTTTGAAAAATTAGGATAAAGTAAGATTCAATCAAATGATTAATAGTCGGCAAGACAATCTTTATATATTCCTAGTCATCTAATATATAAACATACTAGGGTTAATTACAAAAAAAAAATCACAGGGTTTCTCGTGTTTTTCAATTTAAACCCCTGAATTTCAATTTCGATAAATTAAATCCTAGAGTTTCATCCGTGTTTCAATTTGGCCTCTCCGTCCATCTCCGTCATATTAAAATAACGAAAATTTGGGTAGAATTTCATATTCAAAACCACACATTCAAACGCTTGTATCTCCCTCATTGTAACTCTGTTTTGCCTCATTTTTACATCGTTGAATTCACCTTATGGCCTAATTTTCATTCCACTCTCCATACGCCTTATTCGACATCTTTTTACTTGCCGTTGGAGCTTCAAAAATTGGCCAAAAATAAGATTTTTCTCTCTTTAAGCAAAATTTTCAAATTCAAATCTACTTATTCAAGCGCTTGTATCTCTCTCGTCCAAACTCCGTTTCACCTCATTTCCGTTAAATTCACATCATGGCCTAGTTTTTATTCCACCCCTCACATGCCTTATTTTACTTTTTTTTGCATGCCGTCGGAGCTCCGAAGTTTGAGAGATGATGCAAGAGAATTGAGCTAAGGAAGAATGAAAGAAGAGCATATCATGCATGAATGCTCATTTCATCATGAATTAAGTTTATTTTCTAAGATATCTCCTCATGCATGTCATTGTTTTAACTTGGTTTAGGAATTTATCAAGTTTTATATCATTTTACCTCAACTGATCATGTTTTCGAAGAAAAGAACTTGTATCAATTCATATATGTTCTATATATTGCATTTCAAGTTGAGTTTTGGATAATTAACAATACTTTTGGGCTTGATTTTACGAAATGGTTTTCAATGCATGATATATTATGAGTTTACATATGTTTTCTCAGGTTTTGGCCTAAAAGAGTGTGTTTTGACACTTTGAAAATGGATTTTGAACTTGGAACTGAAATCTAGAAATTCAGATTTTACATCTTCGCTCGAACGACTATACTTTGTTTTGAAACTTGGCTCGAGCAACTAAAAGTTGGCTT
This sequence comes from Camellia japonica, assembly GCA_030407325.1. NCBI lineage: Eukaryota > Viridiplantae > Streptophyta > Magnoliopsida > Ericales > Theaceae > Camellia > Camellia japonica. Next base: position 161,983,598 of record JAPPVO010000016.1, read on the forward strand.
GAGCATGGAATTAGAGTTCCCAGTAGTTTTGCAAACAATTACAGAGTGGCTCGATCGACCGATTGTGCACTCTCCTTTTTCTCAGTACTTGGCTTGAGCGACTGTCGAGCGTGAAAATCGAGCATCCAATACTTTTACAGACTTTGCAGATTGCTTGAGCGACGAAATCTTCGCTCTAGCGAATTGTTCTATTTTCAGAAATTTGACTAAGTGTTTCAAAGTGCATTTTTGCAACATCATTGTATGTAAGGCATTCGTAGGTCATGATTAAGCTATACTAATGAGGATAAGGATTAGAAACACACCAAGAAAGAAAAATAGTAAGTTTAAGCACCAATAGAGCGTGTGTTTTATTGTGTATCTGTTACGTGTTTATGTAAGTCACGCGCCATAGTTCGTCTGAACAGTCTACTTTGTCTGTTTTGTTGCTGGAGCCAACTATGAGTAATAACTTTGTAAAGCTGTGTTCAACTTTATTTTCTGATTGATATGATAAGCTGTGTTTTCTGAAATGATATTTTCTGTATAGATGAATGATTGTCCTATTTCTAAAATTTATCGTGGCATCCTTAGCGTCATGTGTATCTGCTATCGGTTACCTGGTACCAGTGTTTCACGTGGGTTCCAATTATGGAACTAGTTATGTATAACCATTTATCTACTCTGTATCTGCTCTATACACGTCCCATATAATTATGGGTCATAAAGAGGAGTGTTTAGTGACATAAAAATCAAATATATAATGTAATAGACCACAAACACTTAAATAACTGTACATATGATTAGGGACCGAATCAATATTTTATTATCGAATAGGCCAAAATTTGAATTAAAAATTATCACCATACACACTAGCAAACACGTATATATAATATGATATGTAAGTTAAATATACATAAAATAAAAAATAAAAAATAAAAAAGATATATCAAACACGATGGAAGTAATTTGGAATTGAATAAAGAAGTTTTTTTTTGCAAAATAAAAAGAGAATGTAAAATTTAAAAAAGGCTCTGGCTTTGGTCCAGTCCTTAATCGGACTGGACGGTGCTGTTGGGCCCGTGGGGGCCCACCACGGGTCCCGTTTTGAAAATCTGAACCGTTCAATGTGTAGAACTCGTCGAGTACTATATGCCTGTGAAAAATCATATTGATCGGATATCGATAGCTATGTGATCAAATTAGTTTTTTATCAACAGTTAATTTATTCACCGTCCATTTTTTTTTTTATACAAAACTGATTTGATCACATAGCTATCGATATCCGATCAACGTGATTTTTCACAGGCATATAGTACTCGACGAGTTCTACACATTGAACGGTTCAGATTTTTAAAACGGAACCCGTGGTAGGCCCCCATGGGTCCAACAGCACCGTCCAGTCTGATTAAGGACTGGACCAAAGCCAGGCCCTTTAAAAAAAGTGAGATATATAATTTTTATTGAAGTAAATAGTACCCTTCAGAAAAAGGCAGAGACCCTGACCCTCATAGTCTCCTTGTTAAATTAATCTCACAATTATGTGATTACCGTGCATTTAAGCATACTCAAGAGGATAGTTAAAAAAGACTTGTTAGGTATTTTAGTCAATGTAATTCTAATTTTGAGTTCCAATGGGTTGGCTATTGGACTAGCTACTTTATCATCCTACTTTTTTGGTGGCTACAATTGAAGAGCCCAAGAGGCTCTCCAAACAAATATGTATGTATATATATTGGATTTTTATATATTTATGTCTTGGATTTGGGATTTTATATATGTATATGTGTATGTAGCAATTTTATATGTTCTTTCAATTCTGTTTGATGAATTACGGAATAACTTATTTCGTATTTTTTATTTTTTTTTTCTCCTTATTCTACAAGTTTTGTATATTTGTATAGTCAAATTTATTATTATTACAAATTTATATTAGTAAAATATCAGCAATTAGTATTTTTTGTTTTAAAAATTAATTAAGTTAATTTGAATGATTAGCTAAAATAAAGAGTATAGTTGGAAAACACAATAGCTAAAGTAATTAGGTAAAATAAAGAGTGTACTTTTTTCATACTTTAACTAGGGGCCGCGCTATGTCCCCCGAAATTCCCCCCCCTAATCCCCCGAATTTTCAAACCAAGGCAAAAAAAAAAAAAAAAAAAAAAAAAAAATCCCCAAAACGACGTCGTTTTGGGGATTAGGGGAGGTTTTTTAGGGCTCCAAATCATTTTCCCTTTAACTAGTGAGAAGTAGAGAGTGTGGTTGGAATTGCTCTAAGGTGTAATTTTTGAATTGCGAGTCATTCATTGAAAATAGTTAAAAAAATAAAGGGTAAATTACACTTTGCATCCTTATAATTTGCACCAAATTTCACTTTGGCCCCTATATATTGTACGGGGAGCAAATATTCCGGCAATCCCGTACTCCTTTCTTCCGTGCTCCGTTTCTGTCCGATCACCTGAAAGTACAACGGCGGTGAGCTACCCGGCAGTGTGTGGCCGGAAAACCCCTCCGACGATCAAATTAGCACACACCAAGGGATAGAGAGAGCGAGAGAGAGGAGTGTTTGAGTGTAAGCATTTACTTACAAAGTGTTCGTCCCCTACGTATGGGGGGCGCAGACATGCCTATATACTCTCTGCGCCCCATATCCACTCCCAGTCATCTCCTGACACGTGGCTCTGCTGTCCCATCTGTCAGCGTAAACCTTGCTGAACATCACCTAATCTCAACTGCCAGCCTTCTCCGTTGGAGCTCGGCAACCGAGCTGCTCAACCCGTGGCCGGGCTGTGCTTCATATCCAAGCACTCCACCGGCTAAGCATAAGGAGAACCGGGCTAGATAACATCCCGGCAAGCCGAGCCCGGGACATTCCGTGTTCTGTCTTCCGGCCGAGCAAACGGTGACCTCGGCTGACTGCGCCCTTCCGGGTACCGGTCACGTTACTTGACTGGCTTCAGCATCGCCAGAATACGCTGCTCGGTCCAACCGAGCACTGCCCTACCGAGCAGTTCTCATTCCGGGCTGGGCGGCGCATTCTTGGCCCAACACCTGCCCGGCCCAAGTCCTAGTAGCCCAATTCTAGGCGGATCGCAGAGCATCTCGGCCCAATGCCACATTGGGCTTCCAACTTGCTCGGTTGTTACCTCGGCCCAATTCTAGATCATAAATAACCCTCTCAATTGCCCCTTAATTCCGTCCGCTGAAGCGTGACTGGGATTACCTATTCTGACCGGGGTATCACCTCCTCGGTCCTCAGCTTACTTATTGTCAACCGGGCTGGTTGGCATGACTGCCCTCTGACTTGCCCGGTCTGCTCCTCGGTCAACGCCCCATTCCGATCTCACTGTCTCTTCGTTCTGCCCAGCTGACGCCTCACCTGCCCCCCGTCTCTTCAACTCTGACGCTGCCATTAATGGTGACAGGTGGCATCCTCTCATTGGTCCTCGAGCGGCCAACCAGCCGTCGTAGGAAATTCAAATTTTTGGCGGCCTCACGATGCCTATGTACATGCCCCCCTCACATTACACTTCTTCTTTACTGATCTTCTGCCATTCCAAGCCTTCCAGAGCTCTTGCCCATCTCCTGACGTTGCTGATCTCGAGCTCGAAGGAGAAGAACTCACTGCTCCAGCCTCGTAAGTCTTTCAACCCCCCTTTTGCTGTCATTTTCTTTGATGTTTCACACATTAGGGCAGAAAAACATAGCCTTTAGGATTTGGGCATCAAAACGATTCGAAACCTATAAACGTTTATGGTGTTCTTCATTTTCCCTGAAGAACACTGAAGAACTGGGGCGGACCGGGCTCCTGGTCTCCATTTGATCCAAAAAACTCTTAGAACCGAGCAAATAACATGTTTATCACGAATCCAGCAAAAACCGAGATAGCAAAAAGGACCTGGTCGCTTAACCGAGCTAATATCTAGTCCGCTTGGGCGACCGAGCTCCTTGATAAGCTTAGACAACCGAGGTGGTTTGGCACTCTTTATAACCGAGCTAAAGTCAAGCTCACTTTGCGCGACCGCGCTCAAACTCACACTTGCCATCCTTTTCCTGCAGAGTCCAAGGGGACCTTTGACCATAGTCGAGGCTCTCAAGACCGAGCAAAATCCAACTAGCACAGTGCCAAACCCCTCAGCCGAGATACACTAGCTCGGTCTCATGGGGAAATTTCGCTTCCTAGTGGATACACCAGCCGCGCTAGACGCGTTTAGAGAGGAGTACGGCATCCCGGCCGATGTCCATCTAGAGCTGGCGGAAGAGAAGACAATACCCTGGGGCAGACTTGACCAATGCCCCTTCACCGTGCTGTCAATAGTAGAAGGAGGCCTCCGCTTCCCAATCAATCCCCTGATGACCGAGTTCCTGCGCCGGACCGGGCTAGCACCAACCCAAGTATCCACCAACACCTACCGAATAATAAACGGCGTGCACGAAATAAACAACCGGCAAGGCATAAGCCTAGGTCTAGCCGAGATCCTTCGCCAATATACACTAGGCCACACCGGGGACGATCTCGCCTATTATCTTAAGATTAGACCAGGCAGAGAGAAAATCGTGATCGGCACTCCAGACAAGGATCTTCACGACGATGATTTCTTCTGGGTGTCTAGCAATTACGAGACAGCCGCTGTACCGGGCTGGATGATAAGCAAAAACTTTGGCAGATCATGTAAGCCGCGTGAATTAGCTCGGTTGATTTACGTCATGCTTCTATACTTAATCATTTTTTCTTGTTTCCATTGCAGCAATCCAAGCCCTTCAAGCCAACTATCAATTCCCCAACGTAGAGGCAATCAGGACCGCGCTCCGCTACCGCCACCGAGATTGCAACCAATTGCTCGGCTACACTCCCACATACAGATACTCCGCTCCACGCCGGAGTAAAGTCACAGATTTCCTTCGCGCTCCATCACCTCCACCAGATCCAACCCTGCCAGACGTTCCACTCATCCGTCTGACCGAGGAGCAAGAGATGGCAAAAAGAAGCAGAATCAAGAACTTGCTCACCGCCACATCGGCCGAAATACCGAGCGTTGCAATCCGCTCACCAGCCACCGGGCAAACAAGCGATGCCGTGGTCGCTCTGGCCTCTCCAGCAGCCGGGCAATCCAGCAAGCAACCAACTCCACGCCGTGCTGGAAAAAGAGCCCGCGCGGATCCGTCTGCCGAGCTTGTGGCCGAACTGACCACTGAGCAGCCAACCGAAACAGTTAACCCAATACCGGCTTGGCGCCCACAGTTGAAACACCGGGGTCAAGACATCCCGGCAACGGCTTCGATCAAGGCTGATAAAGAGCACCTGCTAGCCTTCGATCTCTCCAAAGCTCTACTACTACCGAGCGACGTGGTCGGCAGCGACCACGTCCCTGACACTCGGTTGGTAAAATCATCTGTGAAATCCATGGCAAGGGTAAGTCAATTTACCTTTGAAATTTCCACAAGTGTTTGTCCGGTTCATTCTCTAACGAACTTTGCTTCTTGCAGGCCATTCAAAAACAACACTTAGTTTTGGAGCGCATCCATAGGTTGCGGCAAAAGGCCAATGACACAGCCAGCCAGGTCCAGAGCCTCCAAACCGAGCTCGGCCGGGCAAAAACTTCACTTGAGAATGCCAATGCGGACAACAACAGACTGCTCGGTCAGCTGGAAGTGGCCGAGAAAAAACGAGATGAGCTCCAGGCCGAGCTAGACGCCCTCAAGAAGTCGCGGAAGACGGACTGCCGGGATGCTAACAATGCCGGTTTCAACGAAGCCGAGGAGAGCTACAAGAAACAGGTCTTTGCAACACAAGACATCTACTTCAAAGCCGGCTGGAAATCTGCTTGTGAGCATCTCGGTCAGGGCTCCGGCACCGACGTGTTCGCCAATCCTCCTCCTGCTTCTCTACCGGTCTACCTCGTGCCTTACGCAAACGACGTCTTCAGCGCGTTGCAAGCCGAGGCCGAGGAAGGGCTTCAAGAGGGAAACGATGAGACGGATACAGAGGCAGAAGACGCCGAGGTGCAGGAGCAGCCCGGCCATGACGAGCCCGGCGCCAAGACAAGAGCCCAACCATCAACCTTGACACCACCGAGGACGAGTTTACCCATCTCTCCCCCCTAGTTTAGTTTTCTTTCTCTTTTTGAATGTTTGCTTTCTGCACTTCTGATGTAACCGGGCTCAGTCCCCACCTTTTGTATTGATTTTCTATCAATGAAGAACTCAATATTTTTGCCAAGTGTTTGCACGGTCGTCATCTTTAGCCAAACATCTCAGTATAGATCATAAATAAATTTGAATACGTTGTCAACCGGAATACATAACTCGGTTGAAGTACAAAACATAACAAAACGACAACTTCGTAAACCGGAATACCCATCTCGGTTAGAACAGCAAAGTTTATCAAGTTACCACCTTCTTCAACCGGAGTAAATTATTTCGGTTGGTAGGGCTTAAGTTAGGCTGAACAAAACATCAACTTTTCACGTAGCCGGAGCAAAACATCTCGGCAAGACATATCTAAGTTGAACAAAACATCAACTTTTCCAACCGGAGTAAATCATCTCGGTTGGGAATAGTAGTTGAACAAAACATCAACTGTGCTTAGCCGGAGCAAAACATCTCGGCAAGAAATATCTAAGTTGAACAAAACATCAACTTTGCTTAGCCGGAGCAAAACATCAACTTTTCCAACCGGAGTAAATCATCTAGGCAAGAAATATCAAAGTTGCACAAAACATCAACTTTTCCAACCGGAATAAATCATCTCGGTTGGGAATAGTAGTTGAACAAAACATCAACTGTGCTTAGCCGGAGCAAAACATCTCGGCAAGAAATATCTAAGTTGAATAAAACATCAGCTTTTCCAACCGGAGTAAAACATCTCGGTTGTGACATTAAAATAACAGTGCAAGTGCTAAAGCAAAATCACTTCTGTATATTGACAAAAAGAATTACATTCTGAAGTGCAAGCCAAAAAATTCCTTTGCACAAGAAAAGAAAGCAAAAGCTTAGAAATAATACAGTTTAAGGTTGGCCGCATTCCATGGCCGGGGTATTGTTCTTCCCTCTAGATCCTCCAAGTGGTATGCCCCCTTGCCCGCCAGACCGGTGATCTTGTAGGGTCCTTCCTAATTTGCCCCTAGTTTGCCTTCACCTGGCACCAGGGTGTTGCCCATAACTTTCCTCAAAACCCAATCACCAACTTTGAACGGTCTGGGGTGAACCGTCTTGTTGTACTTCCTTGAGAGCTCTTGTTGATAGGCGGCCACATGGATGAGTGCCTTCTCCCGGCGCTCTTCCACTAGGTCCAGCTCCAAGGCAATAGCCTCGGCATTCAGTTCGGGCTCAAAACTCTCGCTTCTTAGGGTGGGCATGCCAACTTCCAAAGGTATGACCGCCTCCATGCCATAAGCCAAAGCAAATGGAGTTTCCCCGGTAGATCGCCGCGGGGTTGTTCGGTATGCCCAAAGGACGCTGGGTAATTCCTCAGCCCATTTTCCCTTTGCCTTCTCCAGCCGTTTCTTCAACCCATCCAGTATAGTCTTGTTCAAAGCTTCGGCTTGACCATTGGAGTGCGGGTAAGCCGGAGTGGAGTTGTAGAATTCAATCTTCAAATCTTCACAAAAGCCTCTGAACAAGCGACCGTCAAACTGGGTGCCGTTGTCTGAGATCAAGATCTTGGGGACGCCAAATCGCGTGACCACGTTCTGCCAGACAAACCGCTTCACGTCTTTCTCTTTGATTGTTGCCAGGGGCTCAGCTTCAACCCATTTTGTGAAGTAATCTGTGGCCGCAATGAAGAATTTCCGGTTGCCCGGTGCTGTTGGCAGGGGCCCCACTATATCTAGCCCCACATGGCGAAGGGCCAAGGACTGGTGAGGGGAAGAAGTTCCCTAGCTGGCTGATGGATCTGATGGGCGAATTTCTGGCATTTTTCGCATTTGCGGACGTACTTTTGTGCGTCGGCCTGCATGCACGGCCACCAGTAACCCTGCGAAATAGCTCTGTAGGCCAATGACTTGCCCCCTATGTGACTGCCACAAATGCCCTCTTGAATTTCGTACAAGAAGGCCTCCACACTGCTCGGGTGCACACACTTTAGATAAGGACCAGTGAAGGACTTTTTATACAACGCACCAGATAGAGAGAGCCAAAACCGCTCTGACTTCACCCGGACTTTGTGTGCTTCCTTCTTGTCAGTTGGAAGAGTCCGGTCTCTAAAGAACAAGATTAAGGGATCCATCCAGGAAGGACCTAGCGCGGCGCAGAGTACATCCGTCTGCCCGGCATCTTCAATGCTCGGCCGTGGAAGATAGTCAATTAACAGGGGGTTTGGAGACGTACTATCTACCATCGAAGCGAGGCCGGCTAGCTCATCAGCTCGGCTGTTTTCTTCGCGGCCAATCTGCTGGACTCGGATTGCCTGGAACTGCTTGATGTGTTCCCTGACCAGAGCTTGGTACTTTGCCATTCTGTCATCCTTTGCCTCGTAAATCCCAGAGACTTGGTTAACCACAAGCTGGGAATCACTGTACACTATTAGCTCGGCAGCCTTCATCTGAAGAGTGCTCTTGAGCCCGGCCAGAAGGGCCTCGTACTCAGCCTCGTTGTTAGATGCTGGGAAGCCAAGAGTGATGGAATGTTCAATGGTTAGGCCATCTGGGGAGATAAGAACGATACCTAGCCCGGCACCGTGACGGTTGGACGCTCCATCAACAAAAAGTTTCCACATTTCCCCCACAAAAAGCTTCCAACAGTCTGAAGGATCCTGAGAGTTTCGAAGGGCGATATGATCTCGATCGCACGGCTGACCGGGTTCATGCTCCGTGTTAATTGGTTCCACTCCAGCCCCCCTTGGTGATTCGGCACCGGACTCAGCAAGTTGATCGCTAATGCCCAAGTCCGTAGGCGAATCATCAGGTTGCGGTATTGTGCCAGCCGCAGGCTCTGTGCCAGGTGGATCCATTTCGTCTCCCCGTGGTGATGCGATTCCGGATGGAGCAGGTTGGTCGGCGGGAACCGACTCCGTCATCGCATCACCGGTCGGTGGTGTGGTACATATTAAGGGTGCTGCGGTGGAGCGCGCAAATTCCGCGTTGCAAGTTCCACAAGGTGGTACCTCAATCTGAGTTGCATTAACCTTCTCATCTGCCGCGGTAATGTCGACCGGGCACACCGGATGGGTTCCAGGGGAAAACTCGGCGACGAAATCGGCCAAAGTTTGGGCCTTTATGGCTGTGCGCGGCTGGAACTTCACATCAAACTGTCCCAATTCGACCGCCCACTTCAGAATTCGGCCAGAAAAGTCCGCTCGTTCAAATAAGGCCTTAAGGGGAAACTCGGTCAATACGATGATGGTGTGGGCGTGAAAATAATGCGCCAACTTCCTTAAAGCCATCATCAATGCCAACGCAAGCTTTTCCAAAGGCAAGTACCTCGTTTCCGCCGGCAGCAAGGTTTTACTGACATAAAAGATTTGGAGGTGCTTGATTCCTTCAGCCCGGACTAGCACCGCACTGACTGCGTGCTGTGAGACAGCAAGGTAAAGATAGAGTTCTTCACCCGGGCTGGGTGTAACCAACAGTGGTGGTGAAGACAGATATTCCTTTAGCTCGGCCAAAGCTTGGTCACACTCTTCGTCCTATGAAAACTTGGACTTCAATGCTTGAAAGAAAGGGCGACAGCGATCTGATGACCGGCTTATAAATCGATTAAGCGCGGCGGCCATTCCGGCCAGATGCTGCACATCCTTAGCTGAGCTGGGCTGCTTCAACTCTTGCACAGCTCTGATCTGACTAGGGTCCGCTTCGATGCCTCGGTTCGTGACTAGGAATCCCAAGAATTTTCCGGACCCCACACCAAAAGCACACTTGGACGCATTCAGGCGTAGCTTGTACTTCTTGAGAATGGCGAACATTTCGGCCAAGTCGGACAAGTGGCCTGCCTGATGCCGGCTTTTAACCACCATATCATCAATGTAAGCCTCCATTGTCTGGCCGAGCAAAGGAGCAAACATCTTAGTCACCATCCTCTGAAAAGTTGCCCCGGCGTTCTTCAAACCAAAAGGCATGACGCGGTAGCAAAAGAGTCCCCTTGGAGTCGTGAAGGAGGTAATCTCTCGGTCAGGCCCATGCATGGCAATCTGATGGTAGCCGCGATAGGCGTCCAGGAAACTGAGCCTGCTATGTCTAGCCGGCAAGTCCACAAGCTGGTCAATTCGCGGCAAAGGGAAGCTATCTTTGGGACAAGCTCGGTTGACCGTCTTGTAGTCGACACAAACTCGCCACTTTCCATTCTTCTTTGGCACCACTACTGTGTTCGAAATCCACCGAGGGTAGTGTACTTCCTGAATTGTTCGCGCCTCAAGCAGGTTTTTCACCTCTTCTGCAACTACCTCGGCGTGATGTAGCGCCGATCTCCTTGTTCGCTGGATGACCGGCTTGGCTCCGGGGAAGACGTTGAGGTGATGGCAGATAAAACTCGGATCGAGGCCGGGCATGTCGTAAGGCGACCATGCGAAGACTTCGATGTTGGCCATCAAAAATTCAACCATTTCGGTCCTCTCCTGGGCAGTAAGGCTGGAACCGAGCAAGAAGAACTTATCCGGTTGCTCCATGTCGATTCGCACCTCCACCAAGTCCTCCACAGCTTTGTCTTCTGCCTTGGTGCCCACATCTTCCAGAACTCCTCGGTCTTCCGGTCCTTTATCATTTGCACGAAGCCTTTGGCAGCCCGGCTTCCGTTCACCGCCACGAAGCACTGTTTGGACATGACTTGATCCCCCCAGATTTCCTCGATTGCCCCCATAGCCGAGGGGAATCTCATCACCTGGTGATAGGTCGATGCTACAGCTTGCATGGCGTGGAGCCATCCCCTTCCAAGGATGAGGTTGTAAGTCGAAGGCACATGTAACACCCAAAACTCCACCTGCTTGACGACGGATCCCGCTTTGACCGGCAGGATAATCTTCCCCAAAGGCCATTCTGGCTGTGAGTTGAACCCAACAAGTGGTGAAGTTGCCGGAGCCAAGTCTGTTTCTCGGAGCTTGAGTTGCTTGAATGCGTCGTAATACATGATCTCGACCGAGCTTCCCTGATCGATCAAGATCCGTTTGACATCAAATTCCTTGACGCGAAGTGTCACTACTAGGGCATCGTTGTGCGGTGTCTGGATACGCTCTAGGTCCTTTGAAGTGAAACTTATCACATCTTTCTCTTTGGTCTTCCCCCTCTTGACGGCGGGCTGTACCGACAAAACTTCCCTCATATGCTCTGCTTTCTTGATCATACCCCGGAGTTCGCAAACACGCTCCGGTTCCACTATGCCGTGGATGACATTAATAACTCCTTGTGGCGGCGCATCTCGGTCATCCTGTCCCCTGGGATCAACCGAAGCCTGATTTGGCTTCACGCCGCCATCAATGTAAAGGTCTAGGTGCCCGGCTGCAACCAGCTCTTCCAGGTGTTGCCTCAAAGGCAGGCAATCTTCAGTCCGGTGACCTCTTTCCCGGTGGAATGTGCAACGATACCGCGGATTGTAGCCCTTCTGTCCATCGCCCAACTTAGCAGGGAACCGGACATACTCCTCGTCTCGGATCTCACTAAGTATGCGATAGATTGAAATCTTGAAGACCGTGGTGATGCCAGTCCTTGCCTTCAACCTTCTGTTGGCATCCGCCACGTCATCTCGGTTGTAATCATCGCGGTCGTTCCGACGTCCTCTACCCCGGTTCTTACGATTCGAACCACGGTCTGATTCCTCTGCTCTGTCACTGGAGCGGCTGGACTCCTGCCCAACTGCGTGCACTTTGCCTGCTGCCTTCTTGTCTGTAGCTGTCGGAGTTGTCTTTACGATAGACGCCGACGCATCATCCTCAACCCGGATATGTTCATTGATGCGCTGCATGAGCTGACCCATGGTCGTCGGCTGATGCATGGTAAGCGAATCCCGCAGTCTATGTCCGACTGGGAGACCTTGCTTGTATTGAGTGATTGCTAAATTGACCGGGCAATCCAAGATCTCATTGAAGGTCTCCCAATATCTGGAGTTGTATGCCTTCAACGTATCGCTCGGTTCCATCTTGACACTCAGCAGGTGATCCACTTCCTTGGGTGTCTTGGTGTTGGTTTTGAAGCGCGTCACAAAGGCTTCGGCCAACTGATGCCACCTCTCTATGCTCCCCTCCGGCAGCCTTTCGAACCACTTCAAACCCAGTTCGCCCAAACTTGACGGAAAGATGAGGCACATAAGAGCGTCATTCCACCTATGTCCGGCCATGACCTGTCGGTAATGGCTTACATGCATGTAAGGATCCGTCTTTCCGTCGTACAATGTGAACTTTGGCTGGTGGAAGCCCGACGGAAGAGGTGTTGTCTCTATTTCCAGGGAGAAAGGGGTGGCGCTCAACCTTGCCAAGTCGGAATCCACCAGGAGCGGTGCTGCTTGGCGGGGCGGAGGCATTCCGACCTCTTTGCTGGCATGAACCCCATAGGATAACCGCTGGAACGCCGGTATCCTTTGAGCCTCCCGCCGGCGAGCCCGCTCCTTTAAAACTGCCCGCAAGTCTTCCGTGCAAGAGGAATAGGAGTACCTCGACGTCGTCGCCGGACGTGAGGGTTGGTAAGTACTATCTTGCGCGCTGGACTTCTCTGCATGCACGCCGGAATCACCAACCTTGTAACTTCTGGTAATAGAAATGGACGGAGTTTGACGCTGACTCTGGCTGCCTGAACGGCGGGGTTGGGTGCGCTCACTGTGGTCACCCACTCCAGCTACACCCTTCCCTTTGACATGTCGCTTCAGCTCTTCCATCTCTGCCGCCATTCGCCGGATGACGGCGTCCTGGTCCTTCAGCTTGTTTTCCAGGCGCTTGGCGTGTGAGTCTCTCCGCCGGCGATGTCCGTTTGGACTCCGTGAATGACCATGACTCCTTCCGCGCTTATCGCGCGCGTCTCCTGATTGTCCTCCTGGAAATGTCTCCAGGTTGGCCATTGGAATGATGTCAGGATGCCCCTCTCTTCGTCTGCCTGACTCCGGAGTAACTCCGTCGATGGCGGACAACGGAAACTCTTCATTGTTCGCCATGGTCAGCGATCGAACGAGCGTGAAAGACAAGGTTTTATCTGCCAGTTTCCCACAGACGGCGCCAATTGTACGGGGAGCAAATATTCCGGCAATCCCGTACTCCTTTCTTCCGTGCTCCGTTTCTATCCGATCACCTGAAAGTACAACGGCGGTGAGTACCCGGCGGTGTGTGGCCGGAAAACCCCTCCGACGATCAAATTAGCACACACCAAGGGATAGAGAGAGCGAGAGAGAGGAGTGTTTGAGTGTAAGCATTTACTTACAAAGTGTTCGTCCCCTGCGTATGGGGGGCGCAGACATGCCTATATACTCTCTGCGCCCCATATCCACTCCCAGTCATCTCCTGACACGTGGCTCTGCTGTCCCATCTGTCAGCGTAAACCTTGCTGAACATCACCTAATCTCAACTGCCAGCCTTCTCCGTTGGAGCTCGGCAACCGAGCTGCTCAACCCGTGGCCGGGCTGTGCTTCATATCCAAGCACTCCACCGGCTAAGCATAAAGAGAACCGGGCTAGATAACATCCCGGCAAGCCGAGCCCAGGACATTCCGTGTTCTGTCTTCCGGCCGAGCAAACGGTGACCTCGGCTGACCGCGCCCTTCCGGGTACCGGTCACGTTACTTGACTGGCTTCAGCATCGCCAGAACACGCTGCTCGGTCCAACTGAGCACTGCCCTACCGAGCAGTTCTCATTCCGGGCTGGGCGGCGCATTCTTGGCCCAACACCTGCCCGGCCCAAGTCCTAGTAGCCCAATTCTGGGCGGATCGCAGAGCATCTCGGCCCAATGCCACATTGGGCTTCCAACTTGCTCGGTTGTTACCTCGGCCCAATTCTAGATCATAAATAACCCTCTCAATATATGAAATCATAATAGTCAACACTATGCACTTCTAGTCAACTCCCACTTTGATCCCTACAAATGAAATTCTGATAATCAACCCTTTGTATTTTTTTTGTCAAATCTAACTTTGGTCCCTATACAAGTGCCAATGTCCCCCCCTTTTTGTTACTCAATTATTTAAATCTTTAACATAATCTAATCATGTGATAAGAATGTGACTACGACATAAGGGTAAGAGGAGAAAATTGTCTACATTTTTCACCAATACACACTTTGTCTCAAAATTTACATCAAATTATGACTGTATTAGGTTAAAACAAAATGCAAGTTGTAAACGACTAAGAAGATGGACTATGGTTTTGCATAAATTGGAATCACAAAACTTTATTTTTCACGGTATTCATCTTCCTTTCTTTTTGATTTTTATGTCGTACTTTTTTAATTTCAAAAGTTATATTTTCTTGCCTTTTCGTCCTTATTTTTAGCATACGAACATATATGTATGTATATATATATATAACTCTCACATGCTTATCACATAGGACAAAGTGTATTAGTAGGAAACATTGATGATTTTTCTCTCTTACTCTCATTTCGTAGTTATATTTTTGTCACATGATTGGATTTTGTTAAAGATTTAAAAATCAAGTAACAGAAGAGAGACATTCACCATGTTTGTTTTCAGTTTTTTGAAAACATTTTTTAGAAAAATTCTACTTTCTTGTTTTCCGTATTTTTTGTTTTTATTAAATTTTTTTAATATTTAAAACAATTTTTTTTTTAATTTTTAGACACATCTAACATAAATACACTTAAAAAGTATAATTTTCGTGAAAAAAATCTTTAAAAAATTCATTAAATACCAAAAATACAAAAAAATATAAAAAAAATCAGTATACTTTTCGTATTTTTGTGTATTTATTAATTTTTTAAAATATTTTTTCATAAATATTTTACTTTTTAAATACATCTAAGTAAGATATATCTAAAAAAGTAAAAAAAATACTTAAAATTTTAAAAATATTCACTAAAAATAAAAAAAAATACGAAAAATAAAAAACTCAATTTTTTAAAAATTGAATTCAAAAAATTGAAACTAAACACACTGATTGACACTTGTGTAGGGATCAATGTGAGAAAAATACAGAGATTGATTGTCACGATTTCATCTATAGAAATTAAAGTGTGATTTGGCCAGAAGTGTAGGTGTTAACTATAATGATTTATGTATAGAAATTAAAATGAGATTTGACATAAAGTGTAGAAATAAAAAGCAAAATTTACCTAAAAATAAAGGGAAATGCTAGGTTTTATGAAGAATTTTCATAAAAATCATCATGAAAACTGTCTGCACTGTTAGATCAGATATTTATCTCATGATTCAACGGTGCAGATGATTTTCATGATATTTTCATGAAAATTTTTATGAAACCTAGCAGGACCCAAAAATAAAATAAAAGGAAAATTCTAGAACGTGTGAATCATAACGGTACGTCGGTACCCTGGAATTTTTGTTATCAATTAAGGAAAGGGAGCAGCTTCCCTCTAATTCGAAATCAAATTAGACGATATTGTTCGATTCATGGAGGTTCATCACGGGTCTTATTTTGATAATCTGAAACGTTTAATGTGTAGAAGTCATTGAGTACTATATGTTTATAAAAAATTAAGTTGATCGGATATCAATAACTATCTCATTTGATCAGTTTTTTATCAACCGTTAATTGATTCACGTCTATTTTTTTATACAAAATTTATTGGATCACATAGCTATCGATATCCGATCAATATGATTTTTTACAAATGTATAATAGTCGATGAGTTTTACATATTTTACGGTTCAAATTATCAATATAAAATTTATGGACCGAACAACACCGTCCAATCTGATCTCGAACGAGAGGCAAACTGCATCCTTAAGAAATACCTTTAATACACTTCCTTCCCCCAACGTTCCTCCCAGGGTATGACCTGGCCCTATGATTGACGAAGTCAAAATACCTTTCCCAACTCGTTGTATAATTAGAAGAGATCGGACGGTTCAGATTAAAGATATGCTACGTGGACGTCGAGGATTGTATAACGCGCAAAGGAAAAGTCCAAATTGTTGAAAGGAACCCAAACAGCCGTAAACGACTAGATTTACTGATAATTTCTGTGGCTGAGTTGTCCATCAATGATTAGTTGACAGAGTTAAATTAATATTATTTTCCCAATTAGTTGTCCTCAAATCGACTTAAACCCTCGCCACCGACGCCGTCCCTTCGGACTTGGGGTGCTATATATACTGCGCTTCTCTGCTTCAAATCCCATTGTCCATCTCTCACTCTCTCTAAACTCTCAGTTTCTCTCTAATCTCTATATACTCTCTAACCTTTTCTCGCTTTATACTGCTAGTTCTTTGAAAGAGAGAGTGAAAACAACAAGAATGGCTTACTCTAGCGCTGTGTTGGTGTTGATGTTCGCCATGGTGGTCGGATCTGTATTCGCTCAGGCTCCGGGAGCATCACCGGCGAAGTCTCCGGTAGCATCGCCTCCCAAGGCGGTGGCGACTCCTTCTCCAACTCCGTCTCCATCCACGAAGGCACCAACCACCGCTCCTACTTCCGCCCCTACCACCGCACCACCGACCTCTGCTCCAGTCGCTTCTCCCCCTGCTCCTCCCACCGCTCCCTCCGGCGTTCCTCCTTCTTCGATCTCTGCTCCCGGCCAATCTCCTTCGTCCACTCCTTCTAGCACCGCCGCTTTGAACAGAGTCACTGTCGCCGGATCCGTTGCGGTAGTTTTCTTTGCCGCGACGTTGTTGATTTAGATCTGATCCGGAGTTACCTCGCTTCGCCGGAGTTGAACATTTGTTGTTTATTTAGTAGATTTAATATGTCTAATTTTATTTTTTTCACTCGATTTTGCTATGGCGGTTGATACTGTTTATTATTTGATATTAATGGATTCTTTCGTATTATTTATTTATTCTTATGAATTCTGGATTCTCTTGAATGTTTGTTGTGTATGGTTTGATATCTGTGATCGTTGTTCAACACTATTGCACAATCTTCTCATGTAAAGCTGGTTCAAAAAAAAAAAAAAATCTTCTCACGTAAAGGACAAAATTGAAAGTTTGTTTTTACTAAAATTCACCTTGGTTAAAAATAAGTTACTATTAAAATGTTGTTTTTTATTTTTTTATTTTTACTATTTGGCTATGAAGGCCTCTTTGAGGAACGAGGTTAAAAGAAATTGAAAATGTTATGAATCTCAAATAAATTATTAAAATTTTTATCAAATTTCTTACATTATATGGAATTTAAATACATGTGATTTGTGGGTTTCACACGGGGTTTGATAGAAAATTTAGTAATTTATTTGGAATTTTTACCATAATTCAAAAGTAATTTTTTAGCTTTTAATTTCCTTCGGGTCATATCATTCTCAATTTTTTTACATATTTTTTTAAAAAATTAAAAAATTAATTTTTAATTTATTTTTCAAAATAACTTGAGAAAAACTTTAATATAGTTTTTTAGTAAGAAAATTTAAACCTACTCAGATTTAAGAGTTTTGTTTTGAATCATTCAGTAAATAAAAATGTTAGAAATTTTAAAATTTTTATTAAATATTTTATATTGGTGTGAGACTTATATCTAACTTACATAATATGACACTCATATAAGATTTTTAATAAAAATTTTAATAGAATTTTTAAAATTTCTAATATTACTTTTCGTTAAAATCAAAATTTAAGCTTTTTCAGCGGATGTTTTTATTTATTTATTTCTTTATTATTAACTCAAACTAACTTTTTCTTCTAGCTGGGGCCATATAAGACGATGGTTTTAGTACAATGTGATCAAACATGATTGTGATATTAGCACACATTAGCATGATTGTGATTGTAGAGATCACATGTGAATGCGACTGCTGATAGAGAAAGAGAGAGAGAGAGAGAGAGAGATAAGGGGAAGGAAAGAGGTAGGTTTTGTCGGATTGTGCGAGATTATTGTAGTAAAGTATGGTGCCTCAATACAGCTGTGACCGCTGCAAAAAATTAAAATTAAAAATAAAAATACAGCTGTGACTTTTGCAATAAACTCCTTTTTCAAGTTTGGTTTGAAAAAGAAAAACCAACCTTCAAGTTTGGTTTGAAAATCCAATCTAAAAAAATGAAAAAAAGTTTGGTTTGAAAAAAAATTAGATTTCGTAGGACAGATGGACGCGTGGTTCACAGCTGTTGTTGAAGTCTATGGTGCATTGCATGACAAAAAGTGAGATTAGGTTGTCAGTTTAGAGCTAATTGATGCATTTTCATTTTATTATTATAAATTAAAAGCTCATAATTATATTAGTGAATAGCTGTCAGTGAAATATTTATACATTTATATTTAAATTGTGAATATTTTGAAAAGATGATTAAAAATTAATTTTTATATTTTTTTTGAATTTCTTAAAAAATGTATAAAAAATATAACAGATAATGTTATTAAAAATAAATTAAAAGTTAAAAAGTGATTTTTTAACTCACTTCCCAAAAAGACTTTTGTTGGGTGATTTGCTTAATGAAAAGAAAAGATTGAATTGAATTTGGGAATTGTCTCGGATGATTTAAATAAGTGTACTTTTTATCTTTTTATGAAAAGATGTATAAAAAATAGAGAGGTGATGTGATGAAAAAAAGATAAAAAGATAAATTATTTTGTGTATGCCAAACTTGGCCTTAATAACTACTTGTAGTTATTTTTTGAAACAATTAATAATATGAGTATTTAAAAAGAAAGAGAAGCGTTTTAAAATTGAGATTTTTTTTAAGAAAAATTAGTCTAAAGTCTCTCTCTCATTTTTAGTAATCGAAGAGATCCACAATATTATTTTTTAATATCTAATGTCCCCCCCATCTATCACAGAGAAATTTAATATATATCTCACGCTCTGTGTGTGTCTCTCTCGCTGCTCTCTTCTACTCCTCCAAATCCCCAAACTCAAACTTCTTCTTCTATCACTTTCTCCTCCAATTCAGCCTTGTTCATTGTTGTTTCTCTTCTTAAGCTTATTTGCCTTTATTATTCCAATCCCATAACTATCTCTCTCTATCCCCTCTCTCTCTCTCTCCGATCTCATCACTTCACCTCTGCCGCAGTTGTCGTTTCCTCTACTGTTGCTGCCATCGGCACTGCTGCCAGCGCCTCTCCCTTCAGATCAATTTCACGATGGATCTACCCCGTTATCACCAAATCCGACCTCCACCGGACACACGGTTCTGCCGATGGTTCACTCACGCTCCAGTTCGCCTCCGCCATCCTCCATCGCCAAAATAGTTAGGTATATATATGTGGATTTGGTTTGAGTGAAAGTGGATTATATTGCTTAATGTTGTTTTTGTCTCTCTCTCTTCCTTCTCTGTCATGCATTTTTAGCTTAATTTATACATACAACATGAATTATATTGGATGAATTTATCATAAAGCAGTTTTTGTTGCTTGTTTGAACTTTGAAAAATAATGGAAGAACAATCCTCAAGATTTTTTGTTCTTTGTGTAGTATCACATGATATAAATCTCTAGTGTTATGATAAATCCAAAAATGCTGCTCATCTATATTTGTCTCATGGTGGACTCCCAGTTTGGTTGTTTAAGATTTTCTTGGGATTTTCTCTGGATTTCAGTGAATTTCTCTGGGTTGGAAAGCGATTTTCTCTGAGTTTGAGTAAATTTCTCTGGGATGGACTAAATTTCTCTGGTTTGTATCTGTGATTATTGTGTAAATAGAAGGGGGAATTTCTCTGGAGAGAGGGAAGGCCCGAGAAATTTTCAAAATTTCTCTAAAAAATCCAAAGAAATTCTTCCCAGAATTTTTCTATTGAGATTTTCTCTATGACAAAATAGGTAGAGTTGAATCTGCTGTTCTATTGACTTGATAAACTGCCCCAGAGAAATTCTCTCAGTCCAGAAAAATTACCTTCCAACCCAGAGAAATTCACAAAAAGTCAGTGAAAATTCCCTTCTAGTCTAGAGAAATTCACTAAAACTCAGAGAAATTTGAAATTTTCTTTGTAATGTGTCCAGAGAAATTCTCTGGATCGAATTTTCTCTGGATTGATGTTGAGGAACCTTAGACATTAAGAAAATATTGAGTGTCCTTTATGCTATAAAATCATAATACGAGGGACCTTAAAAAAAAAACCCTTTTTTTTATTATGAAAATTTGTAATTTAAAAATAGAATAAAAAAAAAGCTCACTTTACTTGTAAAATAATTATCTTTTAATTTTTAAAATCAATTCAAATTATTATTATCATATAAATTGTACAAGGAAGTTATAATAATGAGTTACACAAATATCTATTTTGGGAATTTGGCTAAAAATTAATTTTTGGCTTTTAATTAAGTTTGAGCCACATCACCTCTTTATTTTTTACATATTTTTTCAAAAAAAATTAAAAAATCAAATTTTAACTAACTTTTCAAAACAAACAAAAATCTCAAAACAAAAATATCCTAACATAATCAAACACCCTCAATTTACTCTTGCTATGGCTACCAGTACCGCCACTCTTTCCACTACCCTCACCCTTCCCACTACTACCATCACTCTCCACCCAATCCCAGCCATCTTCTCCCCATCCAACAACCCTTTTCACCAAAAAAAACTAGCCACCACTGCCACCATAGACCTCTCCAACCCCTCCTTGTCGCTACCCGAAACCCCCAATTGCCATTGTTGTGAAATTCAATTTGGTGACTTGTGCTTGGTGGAAGTGGAACATGTGCACGGAGTAAGTTCAATGTATTTCACTTACAATGGGCACAAGTTCAATAATCATTATCAATGATATGGTCAACAATTTAAATTCCAGGATTTTATGCTGCCAAATGCAACTTAACGCTATGTTTGGTTGAGAGATTTGGAAAGGGAAAAGGAAAATATGTGTGAAACGAGGTAAAATATAAGTATATTTTATTTACATTTCACATACCTTTTCTATTTTTCTTTCCAAATCTCTTCTCAAATCTCCCAACCAA
Source organism: Camellia japonica (assembly GCA_030407325.1). Taxonomy (NCBI): domain Eukaryota; kingdom Viridiplantae; phylum Streptophyta; class Magnoliopsida; order Ericales; family Theaceae; genus Camellia; species Camellia japonica. Next base: position 162,004,500 of record JAPPVO010000016.1, read on the forward strand.
ACACAGTGTAAGAGTTCCTTCTGAGCCTCATCAAAAGTAGTTTATCACAACCTTTGGCGACCTTTCTATTATGGGGAAATTACCCATAGGTCCCATGTGAAACATGTGGTCTCCATTTAATCCCATAACTTTTTCACCACACCCAAAAGTCCTTTCCCCAATCTGGGACACCTCTCGTCTCTCTCATCCATCGATATCCTTGGTGTTGAGCTCGATGAACTCGTCCAAATCGATGACTCCATCGCCATCAGAATCGACCTCTCGGATCATGGTCTGGAGTTCTTCATCGTTGTCGGGGTAGCCGAGGCTGGAGAGGATGGATCCGAGCTCGGAGGAGGAGATCTTGCCGTCACCATTAACATCGAATTTGTTGAAGACTTGCTTGAGTTCTTCCTCGATGTGGGCGCGAGAGTTGCGGGAAGAAGAGCGAGAGATGGCCGGAGATGGATCCAGAGAAGGGGTTGTAAGAATCTTCCATGAATATGGTTTTGTCAATTTCTCTCTCTTTCTCTCTCTATTTACAGATTTTTTTTGGGGATAGTTGTTGATCTATGGTTGTTGTTGTTGATGATAAAATAGATCTATAATATCATTGAAACAGATCTGTAATGACTTAGATTTGTACAGCTATCACACAGATTTGTAATGAGAAAATTTTCGAATTCTGAATAAGTAATTTTCGAGTTTTAGTTACAGGCGGTGAAAACTGTAAAATTTTGCAGTTTGAATTTTTTTTTTTGGTGCTGGAATGAATCATGGTTTAAAACTGTAAAATTTTGCAGTTTTATAACATGCTTTAGAACTGTAAAATTTTACAGTTTCATAACATGTTTTAAACATTCCGACGACTTTCTGGCGATGTTGAACATTCCGACGAGTCTCTGGCGACCGTTTGATGGAAGTCCGACGATAATAAGATGTGAACAGTGTCTGTAAATTAAAAAAAAAAAAAAGGATTTTTTGGTAACAATTAAAAATATGTGTGGACTAATTGGTACAAATATTTTGTTTTGGGATTAGCTGGATCTTGAACTTGTTGCATGGGACTTATCAGTAAGTTCCCCATCTATTATTTCTTCTAGATTGAACTATGGAATTGAGACCAAAGACAGCAGACTCGATGTTGGAGAAGGAATGGGCTGCTTTATGGGCCTAGGGTTGGCCGTGCACTCATTCCTGTGCTACTAAAATAGGGTGGAAAAACAATCAAAATTTAAAGAATTGCTGCTTTCGATTTTTCTTGGGAATTTTTATTTCAAACTTTTATTATTCTTAATATTATAATAAGATCTGAAAGATTGTCAATAACCATTATCAATAAATTTTATTTGGATAAATTAAATGATCTTCTCTCTTCTTCTTCTTTCTTTTTTTCTTTTTTTTTTTTTTTTTTTTTGTATGGGTAAATGTAGACGTATGAAAATATAAGGATAAATAAGAAAAAATATACATTTTAGTGTAAAATATATATATATATATATATATTTTTCATTCATATAATTAACAAATTATTAATGAAAATGAGCTAAATGTTATATGAATTAAATTTTTAAAAAATCCTAATATAATCATGATAAAAATTGTAAAATTTACTGTATTTTTTTTCAAATTTGAGAAAAGATTTTATTTTATTTTGTGGATAAATAAATAAATAAATAAAAAGAAGAAAAGTTGGGCTTAAAATATACGTGTGTTCCAGGCCCAACTCTAAGGATCACTTCAGTCAATCAACAGTGGTTGTTTGTCCTTCTAAAGCCATTAATTTCAAGTGGGTTTAGATCAGCGTTTGTGATTCACTTCAGTCAATCACTATAGTTTTTATTTTTATTTTACTTTCAATTAAAATTGTTTTTGTTATGATTTTTGTAAAAAAAATTTCTTGTGAAATAGTTTATGTTTGGAAAGTTAAAACTGCTAGTCTTTTAGCAAGCAGCTTATGGCCCTGTTTGATAAGGCTTATTTCCAGCTTATTTCAACTTTTAGCTTAATTTAAGCTATTTTGATATGTTTGATTCAGCTTAACAATACAGCTTATAACTTTTTGTAAGTCAAAAATCAAATTATTATTTGAGTGGGGGAGGAGAAGCTTAATTTATAAGTCAAAAATTAGTTTATGTTCACAGTTATAAGTTATAAGCTGTTAAGGTATAAGGTACAATCACTTTCTCACAATTTTACTAAACGGGCCTATATCAGTGGTTGACATGGTTAGCTTGTGCTTGTTAAGTGTTTTTTTCACGAACATGATTTTTTTTTTTTGTCTTTTCTTTCTCTACAAATTTATATTTAAATTTAAAATCAAACACAAGTATGAGATGTGTGTACTAGAAATGCAAGCACCAACAATAGTCCAAAAATTACATAAGAAAATGCTAAACATACACAATATTTGTACGAGTGAATGATGGGCAATACATCTATTTATTTATTAATTTTTTACAATTTTGATCTACTGTAGTGGGCATTTTAATTTTCATTAAACAGATATCATATAAATGCGTCACATAATGATATATAAATTATATTTGTACAAACGAGCTTAATTTGCTAATACCAAACACGGCTTATAATATCATGAACCCAGAAGCCAGTGGTCCATTGGTTAGCTTTCATAATGAGTGACGACTCTCTTGATTTTTTCTTTCAATAATACGTGAGAAATCGTTATGTGTACCTTTCACCCAGATGTACACATATACACAAACAACACAGAAGGTTAATTCATAAAAAGTTAAAAAATACACTTATTTAGAACATTCTAAACCACCCCTAAGAATTAAGGTCTTAGGTTTGAGTTACTTTTGAAGACTACTGGAGGTTTTTAATTTTGGAGTTTTGGGATTAAGTTGATTTGAACACCTGGTTAAAAAAAAAAAAAAAAGAAGAAGGGACAATTATTTAAAAAATCATGAAATTTGAATAAAGTTTAGGCTTTTAATCTTGTGAACTTAAGCCCTAAATTTTTGATTTATTTTTAATCTAAATCATTCTTCTATCTTCGTTAAATAAAACCAATCAAAAAAGAGTATTATAGTCTTTAAACTCAATCTCAATGTAACTATACATAAAATATTTAAAATACATTTTTCATTTAGTTTAATGACTGAAATATTATTTTTTTCATCAATTTTACTTAACGAAAATAGACAAATGATTTAGATTGAAAAAAAATCAAAAGTTTAGAATTTAAATTAAAAATATTTAAAATTCATGATTTATTTTATTATCAAGGTCAAACTCTGAGATTTTTTTTTTTTTTTTATAATTTTTCAAAAAAAAAATATTTAAACTAAGGGGGGCAGCATGAGTGACATTTCATTCGATGGACACACACCTCACAAAACATGGCCAATAAAGGGACCCATTTTGGTTGTTATTACATACAAATAGATATAGTATTTGCTTTGATTCGGAAATTTTAAAAGTGAATTGGGCAATGAATTGGGGATGCAGAGAGAATGAGAAAAAGATGTTTAACAACTCACTGTTGCTTTCCACCAACCCAACTCTTTCTCTCTCTTTTTTTTTTTTGATGAAAGCTCACCTTCCTCTGCTCAAGAAATAGTCAAAAGTTGTTCCATAAAACTAATAAATGTTACTCAGTGTATGGTGATGATAGAAACTTAAAGAATTAACAATTCTCAACCACAAAAATACTTTCTTTTCGGCTGTGTTTGGTTTGGGGATTTGAGGAGTGATTTGGAAAGAGAAAGGAAAAAGTAAGGTGAAATGTGAATAAAATATATCTACATTTCATATAGTTTCACACACCTTTTCCCTTTTTCTTTTCAAATTCCTCCCCAAATCTCCCAACCAAACACAACATTCATGTTGTAGTTGTTTGTGAAATCAAATTTTGTTGTTATTTTATGTTATTGTGTTTTGATTCAATGAGTTCGGCATGTCCACATAAGGCTTAGCAGCCCTTTTCACATTTTGCAACATATCCACACGCTAATGTGGGGGAGGATTCAGTGAAACACGTCTCCATTATTAGGGGTGCAATTTACCTGAGTTGGATAGGATTAAGGGATTGTTCAAATCTTAACTCACACTTTAAGCGCAGTTACCAAAACAAGTTTGGATGTTCAAACCAGGAGAAATTATTGTATACTAATAGAGTATCACTGGACATTATTTTTACCAATCACAAATATATATCTCTTATTTTTCCTGAAACATCTAATATTCTACTGTCAAATCCAATTACAATAATAAAAGGTTTCACATGACATCTACCCTATTGATGTCAAAAAATTTCCTCATAAGCCTGATCTGACTAAATAAATCGATTTGGGGTTATGTCTAAGTCCCCCATACATTTGAGTTGAATTGTTTAATTAATTAATTAACTTTTTGTTTTAGTTTTATTCAATAACGCTTGTTAATTTTTTTTTTCGTAACATTAAAAGAAAAAAAAAAAAAAACTTCAATGATATTGTGTCTTCATTAACATGTAGTATAATTATAATAAAACACTAAATAAGAAGGGTGAATCTTACAATGTAATATGATAATTACCGAATGTGTTACATTGATAATTATATTTGCATGGTTTGGTTCACCCACATAATGTCACTACTGCTTTAAGTTTTTCTCCACTATTTTGAAGAAATTGCAATTCTTTTCAAAAAATAATTATAAATTTATGAAAAAAAAATTATGATTTAATTATTAATATTTATAAAACTTATCATTGAGGTGAATTTTTATTTTTTTTAAAATACATTGAATGGTAATTTCTTCTAACTTTTTATATTAGAATAATGAATTCTAATTTCTAACCAATTACAATAATTAAATTGATTATTCCCATAACAAACGAAAGAGTAGGGTATGAGGCTATGAGCCTAATCATGCACCATAATCATCAATATTCCCACATGACAACAAATAACCTACTCAATCATAACAGCACTAAAATCTCAATACAACCGAAAACAGAGAGAAAAAGAGAAACGTGAAGAGAGAGAGAGAGAGAGAGCACTGCCTCTATCCTGGCTAGAGCAACAACCCACCCTTGCCAAAATTACGAAAGAATAAACCTAAACAACGAAACCAAAGTAACCATCACCACAGCTACAAAAGGAGGGAGAAGAGTTCCCGATGAAGACGAAGCCGAGCGCGTTGGTGTTGTAGAGGTGGTTGGTGTTGTAGTGGTGGTTGGCGTTGCCGGAGTGGTGGTTGTTGGAGAAGGGGTGGTGGTGGAAGGCGGAGATCCGGAGGGTGTAGTGGTGGAGGCGGCAGTGACGGTGACAGATAGCTTCATGCCACTGCCACAGTGACCAACTACACCACATATGAAGTAACGAGTCCCGGTGGCCTTGAGAGGAATGCTGGTGGACCCACTACTGTCTGTGTTGATCGCATTGCCTACTGTGCAAGACTTGTAGTCGCTTCCACTCACTTCATCTACGGTGTGCCCACTTCCATAATTGAACACTACCACCCAAAAAAAAAAAAAAACAACAACCAAACAAAAATTTATTACATATTGGTAACTATAAAATTTATGATCAGGTCACGTTTGTTTTAAAAAATATGAGCAATTTCGGATGATCATCTTATCATGACTTCTAATATGAATAATTTAGATTAAGGTGAGTTTTGAATGAGCTCACAATAAGATATTCGGACGTAAAGATGATAAATGAATCAAACAACTCAAATTCAACTCATGTTTTACTTGTTAAAATCTCATTCTCAAGTTTGAATGGCCAATTGTCCGTTCGACTTGGTTCAATAAGTCTAAAACTATATAAAAATACTAAGCGACTTAAACTCGGCTTAACAAAAACTTGTTTGAGATCAACTCGAAAGTTTAAAGAACCAAATTTAAATAAATTTTGAAACTCATTAAAATTATCAAACCAAATTTAAATAATTAATTGTTTGGCTCATTCGACTTGTTTATCACTCTTAATTAGACGAGTCCGACTGGTTTTGTGGTTAGGAAAGAAGCCACTTATGGATAATATGCTTTTTGTTAGAGTACTGATATATAAACAAAAATTGTAGACATAGTAGTGCTATAGAATTATGAAATTATCACTTTAATAAATAAAAAAAAAATCATTTTAAATATCATACTTTTCATAAATTATTTTGTATAAAAATTTTGGAACAATATATGTCTCTAATATACTCTCACACAATCGCATATTAAGATTTTTGTATTTTGAAATTTCCATCCGACCATTTGAATGAAAGAGAGATTTTAGAGACGGAGAATTGAGTTTTTGTGACATTATTAATACATGTTTAGTAAGAATAACATTGTTTGGGGGGAGGGAGATAAAAGAACTTACTGAGGCTGTCACCAACAGTGAAGGTCTTGCCACTAGTCCAGGTGCTGTAATCAACACCAATAGCCCATCCACTCGAGTCACCTACTGTGTAAACTGTGGCCAAACTTGGCACTGCTGAACACAATACTATGACCAAACACACTATTCCCACACAAGAACTTCCCATATTCTGTGTATTTGTGCCTCTGTATCAGAGAGAGAGAGAGAGAGAGAGAGAGAGAGAGAGAGAGAGTTGGTTTTAGATGATAAATGGGGAAGAGGGTTCTCCTTAAATAGCGGTATAAAAGGCATTGGGGGTAAGTACTTGGCGGTTGATTATTCAGTAATTTGAGAGTGTAGTCACGTAGTGTTTTATTTAATATGATTGATAGAAAATTTAAAATATTAATTATTTATGTTAAATATTAAAGAATACAAGAAATATAATAAATAATGATTGCTGAGAAAATATAATTAGGTGATATTCCGAGATTATTATATAATTTTCTAAGCAATTGTTTGGCTCACTTTAACAAATTTTATTATTTATATTCTTTTGGCGACTAGAAACATATTATTACGCACCTTGCCGAGCGAACAATATGTACACACGTGTACCGGATGATCAATGGCCATAACTATTTCACAATACTATGGGAGACACAAGTTATATTATTTGTATATGTTTGATTATTATAAAAGAAATAATTTAATATTATAAGTGACATAATTAAAAGGGAAAAAAATTAGTTATAATTAAAATCACATGAGATATAGTCAAATAATTTTTTTGTCATAACTAATATTATAATGTATTATAACTAATAACAAGTAAATCATAACTATTGTCTCAAAAATCGTAACCAAATGTGCAATTGATATGATTTTGTAGAATATATAAATATCATTTGTTATTTTTCTAATTATATGAATCGCTAAGGTAATTTTTATTTGTTTGCATAAATTATTTCAATCAAAAAAATGCCTTGAAATGATGATCTAATCTAAAATCCTAATTATATAGCTCAAAAACTACCCAATATAATTGAATAACCATTAGAAAACAGCTGATATTAACTAGTTCTTTCTAATTAATTTTTCATTTTATATAACAAATTTGTTTTATGAAAAATTAACTAATTTTTTTTTTTCCCACTACACTTGGTTGTCCAACTAAAAAAAAAAAATCTCACTACATCCTTAATCACCAACAAACCAAATAGATTAATTAAGATTCCAAGCAACACAAATTTAAAATATTAAACAGCAATGCTAGGTGTCATGAAAAAGTTTTCATGAAAATAATCATGAAAGCTTTCTGACCCTTGGATTACACTTAGAATAAAGCACCACACACTAATCAAGGTAATCCAAGGATTATAAATTTTTCATGATCATTTTCATGAAAAAAATTTCATGATCCCTAACTTTTTCCAATATTAAAAAGTATGATTCATTCCAAAATAAACTCTTCTAATACTGGGACTACCTGTATGAGTTAGTAAGTACACATAATTCCACTAAAGTGTAGAGTTGTAAAGGACCTGATCAAGTCCCTGGGGGAGTGACTTGAGTTGAACTCTATACCTACTGCCCAGAAGCCCCAACAAAAGTGGGTGTGTCATTTTAATTGGAATATGGTTGTTGCAAAAGGGTTTATCCCATAGTATGTAGTTATGATGTTTTAGAAAGTTCTTTTTGGGTAGGTTCAACCAGCTGTGTAAAGCACATTAATAGGGCTTCAAAAAGATGCATGTGCAGTGCAATGCAATGCTTTTAAATTAAGCTAAAGAGATGACTAATTATTTCCCCCCATAATTATTGTCTTCCAATAATAGATTGAGAATGAAGAAAAGCAAAGTAAAGTTAATGTCATTTTTTTTTTTTTTTGTTGCTGTTTTTAGTTTATTTCCTATCAAATATTGATATATAAATTAAAAAAAAATATATCGACCTAAAACACAGTGCCTATTAAAATGATATTTAGTTAACAAAATAACACTGTTATATCATTCTAATAACAAATTATATATAGATAATATTTTTTCTTTGAATTATTGAACACAATAAATAGATAGACGTCATTATGATGCAGATTATTGAAACAACTTAATTTTTTTTTTTTTTAAATCAAATATACGAAATACTTAATAAAATAAATATTTCAAATTATTAAGACCCCTAATTAACTCAGGTCCAAAGGTAAGCCTTCTATGTTTTATTGGGCTGTTGGTGACGCATTGGGTTCAGCCAACCGCTCCACTTTGCCACCTACTCCAATTCTCTTCTGCTGCTAATTTAGGGCTCAACAATTCTATCCTCTCACAAAAATATTTTAAGAAAATACTCAAAAATATATATGTAATGATTAAAATTAATTTTATGTGTTAACTCCACTATATAAATAATAGATTTCAATCACACATTATTATTATTATTATTATTTTGATTCAATGGCTAGTCCATATTTTTTGCTCCGTAGACTCTCTTTAGATATTAATCAATGTGATAGGAGATTAGACCTTAAGTATTTTCTTTAGGATTATTTATTATTAATATTATAAATCAAACCTGAACATTGCAAATTATTATGCTAATTTTGTGAAAATAAAACAGAAATGGGTTTTAATGTCAAATCAAACCTTGATCATGTGATTTGCAAACTAATTTTTTTTTAGATAGATAAAGTCAAACATCGATTGATGATATATTACTTAGAAATCAAGTTATTTTGGCATAGATCGACCAAACTAACAGCTATTTTTAAATGTTGTCAACAGATGCATCTTAGCAGAGTCGAATGCATTAAAGTTACAAGAAGAAGAACATGACATTCCAACTGATGATGGTGACACCCAAGTCCATATCAACACTCATATGTATGACTTTATATTTGTATTCATATATAAATAGGAAATGAATTAAAGTATTTGTCCTAATGATTGTATAATATCATTTTGTGATATGAGATTGTGGATTCAATTCTTATAAAGAGAAGTTTAATACCGGTTTAAGATTCCGTATTTGTGAAAAAAAAAAACTTTTTAGAAAATTCAATTTTCGTCAAAAAGCCTACTTTAATCATTTTAAAAATCATTCAATATGTTTGGTTTGAGTTTTTTGGATTAAATTTTTTGATTTTCTTGTTTTTTTGTTTTTAGTGAATATTTTTAAAATTTTAAACATTTTTTTTACTTTTTTAGATGCACCTTACTTAGATGTATCTAAAAAGTAAAAAATTTGTGAAAAAATATTTAAAAAAATTAATAAATACATAGAAATACAAAAAATGTACTGAATTCTTTTCTTTTTTTTATATTTTTGGTATTTAGTGAATTTTTAAAAGATTTTTTTTACAATTTTTTTACTTTTTAGGTGTATTTATGTTAGGTGTGTCTAAAAAGTAAAAAAATTGCTCAAAATATTTAAAAAATTCAGTAAAAACATAAAAATACGAAAAATAAGAAAATAGAATTTTCTGAAAAGTGTTTTTGAAAAAATGGAACCAAGCAAGCTTATTAGAATTGTCAAAAATAATAACATGACAAACAAATTATTTTTTAAAAAAAACATAATTTTTATAGGCTTATTTTTAATTAAGATGACTGATTAAGACCCCCTCAAAACTCCCCCCCCCACGTGGGGGTTGGGGATTGGGAAAGAAGAAGAAAAAAGAAAAAAAAAAAATAGACCAATCAAAAGCAAAGGAGGGTCAAAGGGGGTGGGGGAAAGGTGGTCTTAAACATTTTTGTTTAATTAATAAGCCAACTTTCTAATTAACTTGTGAATGAGATTTGATTTTGTATGTTGAATCATTTCATTCTCCTAAATATTAGGTGGCTGTCCCCAACAAGGCTATACAATCCAACTTCTGCGAGGGGACTGTCCTCCCTATTAACACAATTTCGACTGCTTAGGTTTGTGCCAACAAATAAGGAGGCTTGGATTTTACCTAATGTTAGGGTAGAATTTCAATTTTCACTTGCAATTTTCTTACCATTTTTCGGCTTTCCAGTCTCAATTGCCTTTGGTATCATATTTATTTCGGACATTTACACACAAATTCTAATTTATGAACTTATATTCAATTAAGTCATAACTAAAATTTTTAGAACCTTTAAGTCCCATTAAATTATTAATAGTCGGAATTAACTTTCAAATAATGATTGTTTATCTTTTATGATTATTTATAAAGGAACATGATGATTTGATATTTATTTTGATTTTCAAAACTTTAAAATATTAGCCTTCAAATTGAAAAAACTAAAAAAAAAATTATGTAGGAAAAAAAACTTTTTTTTTTTTTTTGAAAAAATTGAATTATTTTTTTGTGTAAAACTAAAAATTTTGTGTCTATAAAGAAGTATGATAATGGAACACTGATGTGCAAAACTAAAAAAATAAAAAATTTGATAATATTATCAATTTTAAAACTGAAAAAAAAAACTGTTAATATTCTCGATTTTATTATATAGTTGAATCAAATAAATAAGTAGAAAGGTAAAAATATTTAATCTCATACTTTTTTCTTTTTCTTTTTTTTCATCAGTTAGTGAAATAATTATCTGGAAAATTACTATGCAAAATTAATAATGTTCTTAATTTTAAAAATTGATAAAAACTGATAACATTCTCAATTTTACTAAATAAGACTTATTGGTTTAAAAAAATTTAAATAGGATCTAAGCTATCATAATATTTATAAATAAGACTTTTAGATAATTAACTCTATTTATTTTTTCATATTTTTAAAAACAAAAAAGTAATAAAAAGTTTAAAAAATCACTTATTATTTTTATATCATTTTTATTTTTATGTGAGAACAACTTTTTAGTAATTTCCAAAATGTGAGTTGTTTTTACAAATAAAAAATGAAAAGTATACCAAACAAACACGTCCAAACATCCCAGACTTTTCTGCAAGGGTATGGGATGAAATTTTCTGTACAGCTCTTTTTTGTAAGAAATATCAAATCAGATTATAAATAGGTCATCCTTTGCTCATGAAGAGTATACTTGAATGAAGAGGGTCAAATGACCTGGGAAAAGCAAAGTTTGATTGCGGTGAGCACCCATTAGACCGTGGGCCGGATCACTCAGTGGGCTTGGACCGAGTAGAAGGAGGATTGAGCTGACTCATGCCATGGCCTTGAGCCAAGCGTCTCAATGGACAAGACGGCTCGGAACGGGGCCAGGATGGCACAGAAGGTGCGTTGGGTCAAGATTAGCTTTGGGGATAACTGGATTAGAGTGGCTGGCCAAATTTGAACCATGCTACCACAAGGAGTAGCAATTCTGACAAGGGTACCTGATTTAAGGAAGCTTAAGGGTTCGTCTGAAAAAACCTTTCTTAGCCTGACTTTTTGAATTTTTTTATTAATTTAGCCTAACTAAATTAATTTCGTTTGAAAAGAATTTTTTGACTTTTTGACTCCATTTGGCAAGAATTTTTTTGGCTATTTTAATTACAAAAAACAAAATACGCTATTTTAGTCACAACAAATAAAACATCACATCCAATCCATAATCATTACTCTTCTCTCACAAAAAAATCCAATAAACCAAAAAACCCTTCTTAAACCAAGCTTTTTAGCCCAGGCTAAAATAGCCAAAAAAAAATAGCTAAAAAAGCCAAAAAGCCAACCCAGTTCCCAAACGGAGACTTTAATTTTTTGTAAGAGAAAAAGTAAATTGATTATAGTTTAAGGGGTTGTTTGGGGTCTCATGAATAAGTGCACTTTTTGTCTTTTTAGACTAAAAAGTTAAAGGAAAAAATATGGATATTTAGGTTAACTTTTTGACTTTTTATAAAAAAATGTGTATTAAAATATTATATAAATAAGTGTGTAGGAGAAGATAATTAAGGAATCCATACGGTTGGGCAGTGCCTCGGCCGAAAAGGATATGGGAAAAAATTGCCTACTTTTCGGCCTTTGATTGGACGGTGTTGTTCGGCTCATGGGAGTCCACCACGGGTCCCGTTTTTCTAATCGGAACCGTTCAATGTGTAGAACTTGTCGAGTACTATATTCTTGTAAAAAATCACGTTCATTGGATATCGATAGCTATCTGATCGTGTTAATTTTTTTTTTCACATGTTAACTATAACACCATCCATTTTTTATACAAAACTGATTTGATCATGTAGTTAGTGATATCCGATAGACCTGATTTTTTACAGGTATATAGTACTCGACGAGTTCTACACATTCAACGGTTCCGATTAGAAAAAAAAAAGACCGTGGTGAGCCCCAACGGACCCAACTCTACCATCCAATTTAATAAAAATACACATGTAATATTTTATTTTTTTCCTTTCACTCCTATACTTTTAGGTCTGTACATAGGCTGCCGTGAGGTTGATTGGTATTTAATATTATGTATATTAATTTTTTTATATTTTTTTTTATGAATAGTGATAACTTTTTAATTTTTTTGATAACTTTTTGACTTTTTAACTTTTTTTTAAGTTACCAAACCAACCCTAAATATGACATTTTATCTTATTGACTTATTTAGTCTATTTTATCTTCTTATATTTTTTTAATACCAACTCACTTGCCAAACAAAGGCTAAGTCAAAAGTGTCTACATGGACTAGGTGTGGAACACTCGTGAAAAAGTACACGTCATTAGAAACCCGGACACTAATAAATAAATCATGAAGGATTTTTTGTTAGATGAAAAAAGGACGGCCCTCCCTTCCCTTGGAGGGCACATTCAATCACTCTAAACCCTAATCTCTAATCCCTGCATTCTTTTACATTCTTTTACTCTTACGCTGTACTTGATTAAGAGATTTGAAAAAAAAAAAACGTATATAAAATTAAATGAAATATAAATATATTTTATTCATATTTTTTTTATTTTTTTATTTTTCTTTCCTTCTCAAATCTCCCAACTAAACACATTGTTATACTCTCATTTTTTAAATCGGAGGGGGTTAACCCGGCACAATACCCATAGTTACATTACTTCCTCCGTAACTTCAACATATAAAATAGACAGAAACCATCATAAGCTGATAAGGTCATTCACCAAGATTTATCAAGCTAAGAAAGAAAGAACTGCTGATAACTAGTTTTATGGATGAAAAACAGTTGAAAACTGGTGAGCATGCATGTAGTCGTGTTGGTTGTCATTCTAATAAGTCATGACCATCGGAGCCAATTCAAGTTTAGCACGCATCAAAATAGGATGAAGGATATCCAAGGATTTTTACTTTCATTTTTTATTTTTAAATTTTACAATGAGCCTCCAACCCTTTAGGCTCACCCCTGTAAAGTAAATTTCAAATATTTACAATTACCATAAATCACAGGTATTAATAAATCACATGCATTAGAAAACACCAAAGCCTGAGTTTATAGCTTGCTTCGGAGTGCATCTCCTTAATTGCTGGCTACCCATGCAAGTTTATCCAAGGATTTGTGGAGACATCTCAAACTCACAATTGAAAAACACAAAAACCAATCACAAACCTAAACACAACCCTCTCGCATAAGGTAAATCTTTTTCTCATTCGATGCCTTAGGAGTTCTGGCTTTTCATCAGGTGCAAAAAAATAAGAGAGAACAAATGATAAACTCTGAAATGAGAAGCAGACAGCTTTTCATTTCTAGTATAGGAAAATAATTTGGGCGCTCCGCTTGTTCATGCTTCACTCCCCTAATGAGTTCAGGAATATCAATTAACATAAGAAAGTCTTGTGGATTTAGGATTTGACTCCACAATAAAATTGGACAACTAGTGTGCTTGAGCTGGTAAAAGAGAGTGCCAAGTGAGACACGTAACGTATGCATGTATACATAGTGTAAACCAAATACAATTCTTCTTAAAACAATTTAGAAATAGAAATAAAGATGAGCCCAATAGGCTAGCAATACAATAAATGATAAAGTGTAAATAAAAGACAAAGAAGTTAAGAGACAAAAACCTGGTAATCTAACATGTAGCTGAGACTCCTGAGTTTTGTTCCAGCTATAAGATGACTACAACTTACACAAGTCAACTTCCCTCAGAAGAGATTTTTACAAGAACATCAAGTAACTTTGCCTCTATGATCCACTTTTGTCCGGGTTGTGTAAAAGAAACAATGGCCATTTAGTGAACATGATCCCCCCCCCCTCAAGATGCAAATCTCGGCACACACACGAGAGAGAGTTCATCTAAAAATCCAATATTGTGAATGGAAGGAACCATATCTGTTGGTAAATGTGCTTTAAAAACACAACATTGACAGCATATATCTATTTTCATGAAGCTTGAATGCCCACCCATTCAGAGAAGTAACAACTTGAATACACTTCAAGGTCCCAAAATTTTTGTTCGATATTTCATACGTTTTGTAAATGGATTACAGCTACTCCATAATCCAATAAGCAGGATATCGCCTGCTAACAATTCTGCGTTGATTTCCTCTGGTTCAATTGGAATGAAAAGAATAACCTATATTGAAGAACAAGTTCTATTTGTGCACGACATAGCTGACGATTTCCAGAGCAGTAAATTCAAAATTATTTCCAACTATATTAATAGCTAGGCTTCTCATTATACTCCTCAAAGTAGTGTGGTTTCCATAGTATCACCAAAGTAAAATTTACAGTAGCTGGAATCATGAAACTTTCATCCTTGCTGCATGCATTTTTCAGGCCATTTGACTATCCATCCAGATGCCATCAAGGCAGATTAGGGAGCCTTTCATTGATGGTAATAAAAATATAGATCAAATATCAAGAAATGGATCAAAATGCACAGTAAGGTTGCATCTCTAATCTTATGAATATAAGAAGTCACGGAACCAAATAACCCGGTTATCATAATGGCAAGTGTTTAGCCAGTTGTTTGTTAGCATTGGTTATAATAAGAATATGGATTATGAAATTGTATATTTGTTGTCAGTTTAGATTGATTAACGCCAAATTGGGATGTAACCAAAACTTCCCAAAGCTGTCAATCTAGGTGAAAATCATAGAATTAAGTGGATTTGTAACACATTAATTTTCAATACTACTTGACAAACTCTAATACTTATTACTTTGCAAGCAAAAGTATAGACCACGATGCCTGCTAAGGGTTGAAAACAAGGGAAAAGTCAACTCAAGCTAAATCAAAATCTTATAGAATCCTTTGGTTAACAAACTGAATGTAAGTGACACTATGTAAATCATACCAAAAGAAGAAAAATGTGGAACCTCATTGCCCCCCAAAAAGATTCACCATCAAGCTGCATCAGCTTCTTCTGATTGTTCAGTATCAGGGCTAGACTTTGTTGATGCATTTTTGGATTGGAGATTTTCTTTTGTTCCTTGTCTCAAAAATCTTCTACTACGAGCCACCCGAATTGGCCTTTCCATAAACATCTGCAAAACAATAACTACTTAAGAAAAAAGCTTTCCACACCAGGTGAAGTCTTCCAAGTTTTGAACTGACAATCCAACAAACACTAAACAAGCATGATTTGAAAAAAAAATAAAAAATAGCAGCGAAATAAAACCTAGATTACCTTTCCTTGAAAAGAGGAAAGTGCTGCCTCGGCCTCCTCCTTGGTAAAGAAGGAAACAAATCCATACCCAGCAGACCTTCTTGGATTATCATGAAATATAATTTCTGCGGAGGCAACATTGCCATTTTCAGAATTGAAAAACTCCTTAAGGTCTTTGGCCCTTGCTTGATAGGGCAAATTGGCAACAAACAAGTTGTGAATTGGTCCCGGCTTGGACTGCCGCACAACAGGAGAAGGTTTTTCCTTCTTTGGCCTTGCCCAATTGAGCTTTAGAGATCGACCCTCAAATTCCTACATTACACTCATAACAATAAACCAACTTCAGCTATAAATAAAGGATACACATTGAAACCCATTGATTGTTAAAGTCGTTAGGTTAGCATTTCAAAGGAATTTTGTTGGGTTTGAATGCAAAAAAACAAAATTGATAATAGCTACTCTAAAGCAAAAGCTATACTTTCACTACACTGAACAAACAGAACCCAAGTCAAAAGACAATATGCTTACAGACGATTCAAGATTGGTGAGAGCTGCCAAAGCTTCCTCGTGTGAACCCATGGTAACGAAGGCTAGACCTCTGTTTCTAGTTTTGTTATGCATAGAGAGCTTTCAATCGATAGAACAAACAACAACGACCCAAAATCAGAAAAAAAAATAATAAAAAAAAAAAATAGAGACCCAGAAAGAGAAACCAACATAGGAAGTGAAAACAGAGAGAAATAAATACAAACCTCTACATCTACGACGGTCCCGAATTTCTCAAAGAGGGCTCGAATGTCATCGGCAGTGCTCGCCCATGGGACATTCTGGGCAAGCACTCTGGTCTGAGAGGCTTCATCAAATTCTTCTTCTTCTGCAACTTGTTGTTCAACACCAATCTCTGAGTCCTCCTCAACTTCTGGGGTGTCAATGGTAGCTTGGGGTTGGGTTGAAGAGGAGGCAATGAAGAGGAAGGTGTTGGGTTTGTGGGTTTTGATGGAAAGTGTGTGGGAGAGCGGGGAGAGAGAAGAAGAAGAAGAAGAAGAAGAAGAGAGAGAAAGAGAGGAAAGATGAGGGAAGAGAGTGGGGCTAAATTGAGGAGGTTTTGGTGGAGAAGAAGATAAAGGGGTTGTTTGGGAGAAGAATAGTAATTGTTGTTGGGTAGAGAATTGAGAGGTCAAAGGAAAACAAAGAAGGCGAGCAAAAGCCATTGAATTGAACCAAACACACACACACACACACAAACACACAAAATCTTCACTGAATCACTTCTCTGTTTGTTTAGAACTCCATGATTGAAGATTGCAAAGCCACTGCGACGAGTGTTCTTGTTGAGGGAGAGAGAGGACAGAAGGTTGATTCCCGACTGGATAAGGGAGCTTGGAGATTTTTCTTTTGTGCAAAACAAAACCCTCATAAAAACGACGGCGTTCGAGCATTTGAAGATTCATTCAAATTTCCCCCTTTTGTTTCTACTGTGTAAATATTTTCTTTGTAAATATTTTCATGTAAATTTCCCCCTAGTTCGAGCATCTCTAATCATTATTGCTATAATATATTATTGTCATTGTTATAATTTGACAATAAATAATATTATTTTATCAAATTATAGTAATGGTGTTTCAATAATCATTTGTTATTTTGGCAAATCTCAACAAACTTTCTCTCCAACTTTGTAAGTGTTATTTGGATATAAGTTTTGTTGTGATTTTATTTTTGTTTATTTTTTATCTTTTGTGACATTTTTTTACCTATTTGTTAAAAAAATTATATATTTATATTATTCCAAACTAGACAAATATAAAAAAATTTAAAAAATGAAAAATTGGAAGAAAAAAAATTTGGTATGTTTTTTTTCAAATTTTCTTAATTATTTTTTTGATCAATTTTTGTTCATCCATCAATTTTTTATATCTGTCTTCATCAATTTTTTTTTGTTTATCCATCAAATCTGGTATCTCCCTATATATATATATATATATATATATATATGTTTTGATATCTGTCTCCCTCTCAATCTTCATTCTGCAAATTTTCGTTCATCCGATCATTTTATTGTCATATTGGATTATCCGATTTCGTTTGGTTTATTGTAAATGCATACCACTGATTTGGATTGACTAATTTAGTGATAAATGAATTAAAAAATAAATAAATTTTTGAGAAACCAAATTTGGGTTTGTCAATTTCATTCTGAAATTTGTTTGATTCTGAAAATTGGGTTCTCTATTGTTTCAATTCTATTGTTTTGAATTGAATTTGGTGCCAAATTGCTATTGATTTTTGCTGATCTGGCAAGCTTGAGAGCTGTTATTTCACTTGCCAAATTTGAGAACACATATGACATCTGCTATCTTTGGCAAGTGAAATAGTAGACCATTGGACACCTGTTTTTGCCATTACTATCATTTTTTAACTTTGACAAGTGAAATAGCAACTCCATTGGAGATGCTCTTACTTTGCTTAATGAATCTTCTCATTGTATTTGTATCCTTTCACCAGACTATTCAGATATGATTTTAGGGTTAAAAGTGTATTGGATAAAAGAATAAGAATTTTGAAAACTGAATTCCGATTTAAAGATAAGGTAAATTACACCAACACCCCTGAGGTTTATATTTAGTATAGTTCTTCTCATATTTTGAAAATTACATCTTTTCTCTGAGGTTTAAAGTTTCATTACAGATTCCTCTTTCAGCAATTTAATTTTTTTAAATACCAATTTTGCCTTTACTAGGTAAATTACATTGGCACCCCTCACATTTTAGAAATTACAATCCCCTCCCTAAGGTTTAAAGTAGTATTACCAATTGCCCTTTCAGTTAGTATTAGTTGAAAAAAAAAAATCATTGAAAAAAAAAATTAATTGGAAAAAAAAAAAAAAATTGTTAGTAAAATTTTTAATTTTGTGTTTAAAAACCAACATAAGCTCATTTTTTGAATTTACGTTTTTTCCTCAAATTTATAAACTGAGACAATAATTTATAAACTAAAAAAATTATCAAACAAGTTTTTATGGCAGTTTTTAAATTTTTTGTAAATATAAATTGAAAACGAAATGGTTACTAAACAGGTTTCAGATGGTAAAAATGTCGTAAAATTAACAAATAATTAAATAAGTTACCAACGTAAGAAATTACTTATCAAAAATTCTTAGGTTATGAATGGTTTGATTTTTAGATTTTTTTTAAAAAAAAAAATTAATTTGGTTAAGAAATAAAAAATAAAAAAATAATTATCATTTTCAAAAAATGAGTTTACGTTGGTTTTTAAACAAAAATTTAAAAATTTTACTAAGAAAATCTTTTTTCAATTAATTTTTTTTCCAATTAATTTTTTTCAATGAATTTTTTTTCCAACTAATACTAACCGAGGGGGCAATTGGTAATGCTATTTTAAATCTTAGGGAGGAGATTGTAATTTTTAAAATGTGAGGGGTGTCAATGTAGTTTACCCAATGAGGGCAAAATTGGAATTTAAAAAAATTAAATTGTTGAGGGGGGAATCTGTAATGAAACTCTAAACCTCAAGGGGAGAAATGTAATTTCCAAAAGGTGAGGGGAAAAACTGTAAAAAACATAAACCTCAGGAAGTGTCAGTGTAATTTACCCTGAAAGATATTATCAAATTTGTTCAGTTTACAATTTTACATGATCATTTCATTTGTATCAATTATTAATATGTCCTAATAGTTAGATTTAATTTTTATTGAGTCCTATTAGAATTATTGTTAAAAATAATTTTTTGTGACGATTTTTTATATATGTCTTTAAAAATTGACAATTAATAACTTCTTTTTGTCACGATTTTTATAAATTATCGCTAAAATTTATAATTAATAACATTTTTTGGGACAAAATTTTCAAATTATCGCTAAAAGTTAAAAATTAGTGATATTTTTTATGACAATTTTTTTAAACTATTGTTAAATTTTATAATTAGTAACATTTTTTATAATAATTTTTAAATTATTACAAAAAATTAATAATTAATGATATATTTTAATAGTATATAATAAAAAATATTATTAATTACGATAGAATCTACACGTAAGTCTATCCAAAAAAAAACAATCATTGACACTGTTTTCCATAGTTTAACAGTGACAAGCTTGGCTGTCAAGTGTCAAAGCACTCGTGTTTTTTCTCAAAGATAAGATGACATGAAACCCAAAAGAAAAAAGATTGTGTACCAATATTTATGTGAATGAATCCTATATAAAGGATCACTTTTTTTTATATTTTAATATGTAAGGTATTCTGAGTCAGTTTGCACATATCAAATTATGTCCTTACAACCTAAAGAAGCTTTTCGAAATAAGTTAATTAATTCTCTACGGTGTATGGTCCCAACAATTTTGTTAGCGAGAGGAGTCAAACTTAAGATCTTTGAGGAAGTAAATTTCCAAGTCCCAAACTCTTGGGGTTATATAGACGATAAGTTGTGTCAAATGTTGTCTCAAACACAACAAGATCATTAAATTCTTGAGCTTATGGGAAATTAATGGACACAGATCAGCGATGGTAAAATTGTTAAGAACTCAAATCCTCCTTAGCTCTTACAGTGGAAAACACATTTTCCTTTCAGCAGATCTGAATTTCAAGGATCAGGGATGATCCCCCTTAAACACGAAAAGAGCCAAAAAGAGGGGGAAAAAAAAAGAGAGGAGAAAGTCAGAAAATACTTCCACGTGTTGAAAAACTTCAACAACACTTTATACAAACAACAAAATATGTGGTTCCAAGGAAATGTGAATTCTTTTAAATGCAATGAATTAGAAGTTACAAAGATCAGTAACATCTTTGGATACAAGAAATTAGAGCAATTCAAAAATATTATTATGTTACATCTTATTCATTCTAGAGTCGGGGGAGTTATATTGCAAGGGTGACAGAGGTTTTCTTGGTGAATCAACATCAGTGAAATCAATTTTCCTTTCAATCGGGCTGCTACTACTCATCTTGGGGCTTGATTTTCGCGTGTTCCCCTGCACAAAGGCCAAGTAAATCACGTTACCACCATTTCTAGCATGCCCAGCAATGTTAATCTTATGCATATGCACGAACACAAACACATTCACACAAGCCATGCAAATGAGTAATTCTCTCATTTTCTCACCTTGGTTGAAGCACTGCCGGTATGTTTTTCACCAGAACCAGGATGGTATCCCTCTTTGAGGCGCCTCATCAACCTTTTATTCTCTTTATCCAGTATTTTATTTTCTTCAAACAATACATTCACCTATTCATATAAATAAATAAATAAATAAAACGGTTTATTTATTGCCAATGCCAATGTGCCCCATAAAATCAAATAAAATAAGCAAAAAGGTACAATACAAATACTCTGCTTACCTCCTCTTCAGCTGTAGTAAGGTTAATCCTCAGATGTTCCTTATCTTTCTGTAGAGTCTTAACTTCAGCAGCCACTGCCAGAACTTTCTGAGTCAAAGGCCTCAGACTACCCCCAGTAGAAAAATTAAATTCAGTAGAAGAAACTAGCAATAGGATTTAGGGTTTGCTGTAGATATGATATAAAGTGTCCAATCAATAGAGAAAATAAACTCACCTACTCCACATTTTGAGCAACCTTTGGCACACTTCTACTCCACTATTTGTATCTAAAAAGGCATATGCAGTTGGTGCCACTTCATCATTACCAACCAAAGTTGTTATCAATGACTCAAGTAGAAGTTGTTCCATAGCTGAAACCTCTGCAGATGAATCAACCTTTTAAGATGAAAAAAAAGTTCAAATGATCATCAGCCTCCACTTGATATTGCATGAAACCATCAGGTTTGCACAAGTTAGCATAGCATCAACAAAAAGAAAATAAAAGAAATAATAATAGAAGGGATTTGATTCACAACCAGAATATGGATCATCTGTTTCATTTGAGAATCAAGTTCATGACTCGCACACACCCAAATGTTTGGAGCATGGATTTGAAAAGGGAAAGGGAACATTTCGTACACTCTTTCCCTTTCCCTTTCCAAATCCAAGCTCCAAACACATGCAACTTTACACATTAGCATAGAATCAGTATAGAAACTGTTGGAATGATTTGGAAGTTTGTTCTAGTATAGCCTTCCATGAGTGTTTAGGCTTTGATGAAATGTTTTCTTGTATGCTTCGAGTGTGCTGTTGGAATGATTTGGTTTTTTCTTGTTGCTGTGCCACTAGGAGTTATGCAAAATTGAAATAAGATGGAGTTGCAGTCTACAGATGAGTTCCATCTTAAAATAGAACTTCAGGATGCAAAAAGCAGAAAACAGCAAAACAAGATTACCAGAGCATTTTTTAGATGTTGCATACTCCAAAATAAATAATAAACACATCATACAAATAAATCCCAAAACCTCAAAACAAGTTTGATTCTGGGTTCTATTAATGTCACTACTGAAATTCACTGAAGATAGATGTTGACGAAGCCACAAAAAACGAATTAAAATTATTCAAATTGGGCATGATGAGAAAGTTAAGCCTCATCTAGAGCATCCTTCATCCATTTCTTAATTCATATGAACAAATTGGTGAGGGTTACTGTACTCTCCTCTCATTGCAATCAGATTACACAACTATATTAAAACATGAAGCAATCTACCGAAAAAATTAAGCACAAAATAGCTGCAGAAATAACTTGAAAATTAAGTGTAAAATTGAAATAGTTATTTACCGAGTGCATCTCACACTGATGTTTGTAGAACTGCAATTCTTCCCTCACTCTTCTCAACTCCTCCTCCAACTCATGTACTTGAATCTCGGCCTCCTTAGCGCGTTCATCGGCCTCGTTTCCAAAATCCATCAATGCTTCTCTGTCATGGTCATATAATGAGCACTCCTTCTCCCACCTCGAACACTGATTCAGAAGATTTGCACATTCCATCGCCAATTTCTGATTTTCTTCCACAAACTTCTTCAACGCTTGCGCATTAATGCTTGATTCAGCCTAATTTCAATAAACAATAATAACACCAAAATCATCAAGAAAAACTCACAAACCCTAACTAAAATCGCCAGGTACGAGTGAAAAATGAAATTGATTTAGACAGACTAACGGTGGAGGACAAACCCTAGCACGCTCGATGACTTCATCTTTCTCTTTCAATTTAATTTTGAGATTCATGTACTGATCTCGAAGACGCTTACAGATTTCTTCAGACGCTCGAAGTTTCAACTCCAGAGTTTGTTTAGATACAGGGAGGCCAAGGGAGTACCCGATTGTTTCTTTGATGTAATCGTCGATTTCTTGTGAAAGATCCATTCTTGATCCACAAAACCCTAGAGATAGATGTACTGTGATTCTTTGTTTCTTCGATGGATAGAGAGCCCACGAAATCAGAAACAAAACCCTAGATCCCTACGTGATAATGATCTGATGATTTCCAACTCTGCAAGCCCGAGACGAGAGACGAGAGACGAGAGCGGGTTTGGTCCGAAGAGAGAGGGCAAAAGCAAGGGGTTTTGGTCTGGAATATTTTTCGATATTTTGAGTTCGAATTGAGGGGTTAGCCGTTATGAAGTCACAATTTAAAATGGGGAAATAGCATAGGTGACTTAGAATTAAAGAACATATATATATATATATATATATATATATATATATATATATATATAATTTTATTAGAGGTGGACGAGGATCAATTGTGATTATGGAACCTTTAATTCACCTTTCGTCTGTTGGATTAATAGATTGGAGAAAATTATTCCGCAGTCGTCCGTCAATTTGACGGATGCAGATTAAATGGATTGATAAATGGATACAAATCCATTTGATAGTTTAAAATTTTACAAATTTTTAATATAATTCAATTATACACTTCCTCAAAAAACAACCTGGGTATAATTTAATTTTCAACATAATTCAATTGTGCACTATCAAATATATTACAACAAACATTGTGTATCCAAACAATAGCATTACAACAACAACCTGGGCAGTCAACAGTGGACACAACAAGGAATCAAAATTTTCAACATACAACCATCTAAAATAAAGTATTACAATCATCCGAAATAAAGTATTACAGTTATCCAAAATATTTAAAATGTCTTAATACAATCATCCAAAATAAAGTATTACAGTCATTCAAAATAAAATATTACAATCAACCAAAATATTTAAAATGTCTTAATACAATAATCTAAAATAAAGTATTATAGTCATCCAAAGAAAGAAAGTTTCAACCAATAATTATATTTTGAAAATAACTTAAAAAGAAGTAAAAAAAGTCATTCATTTTCTTGAGCCAAATCATGAGCCATCTAAACTTGCATAACAAAAAAAAAAAAAAAAAGGAATTAATTTAATAAGAAAAACATTAAAAAGTCTTAAACTTAAAACAAGTAAATATATGTTAATAACATTTAACAAAGAGGAAGTATTTTATCAATAATATTAAATTTTAATAAAACTACTCTCCGGCTTGATTCCGAAATAACTACACATAAAACATAACACAACAAAAACATGTGAAGTGAAGATAATGAATTTTGAATAATACAAAATAAACAAAATTTAAAACAAAATAAATCATTGTATATATTACCCGAATCATATTGTTGTTCAAATTCTTTAACATCATACATTGCTTGTCGAAAGCATATTGGAATGTTACTTCGAAGCCAATCTTGTGTACAAACAAGAACCTCCACCATTTTGGGAGTAAGTGAACTACGAAATGGATCAAGTAGATGACCTCTTATACTAAAAGCCGACTTAGAAGCAACAATGGAAACATGCATTGTCAACACATCTCGTGCTATAAGTGATAATACTTCATACTTTGTTGCATTAACCTTCCACCACTTCAAGATATCAAATTTAGCATTCTTCCTACATTTCTCAATATCACCCAAGTACTTGTCCAATTCCGACATACTCTCACTACTAAAAAATTGCCACTCAAAAAATGAGTTAAATTGAGAGTTCACTTTTATTTATCACCATATCTACTGTTTCATTTACATTTGAGGCATGCACATTTGTTGAATCAAGCGTGACATAATGATCATACAATTGACTCAAACAATTTTTCACATTGTCTAATATTTCTTTCATTTTCACTATATCTCCACAAAAAATTGTTGAAAAACAAAATTGCAAATATGTCATTTTTCTTCGAAGATCAAGCACAACCGCAACATACAAAAAGAGATTGATTTTATCCATATTTTTCCAATACTTGTCAAACTTCTTTTTTATTTTCTTTGCCATTGTAGACAAAATAGAATTATTGTCTTTGATTAATTGTCCAATTATATTTTCAATGAAAAAAATTTCATTATAGAATGTATTTGAACTAACAAATAAAGACCCAGAAAATCTCTTTGTTGCATTATAGAACATTTTAAGAAATTTCAAAAACACTATACAATTATCCCAATCCTCGGCTATAGGCATCTCTCTCCTCTCACCCCTTCATTATCCAAAAAGTACTATTTATAATTGTAGTCCTCATCACCTATTCTTTGAAAAAGCTCTCAAATTTTTCCGCCACCTCCAACATAAGATATGTGAAATTCCACCGTGTTAGCACATCTAGGCACAAGAGACTCTTACTCTCAATTTTTAAACTTTCCACATACTTTTTAAAAATGTCAAGGTGGTTTGGAGAAAACCTCACATACCTCACTGCATGCCTCACATTTGCTATACAAGACTTAAGATCCTTCAATCCATCACTAACAATGAGATTTAGAATATGCGCACAATAACGCATATGTAAAAAGTCTTGGCCCAAGATAGTTCCCTTCCACAGTTTTGTGGTTCATTTAAAGAATCTAATGGTTAGATTATTAGAACTCGCATTATCAACAGTTCGCTATGTTTGGATTGAATGATTTGGAAAGAAATGAAAAAAAATTGAGAGATATGTATTTCTTTTACTTGTTTGGAAAACTTAAGTGGAGAGCAATGGAGAGACAAATTTTTCTTATAACCTTCATTTTTAATCTTCCCAAAAATGGAGAGATTGGGAGAGAAAAGAAACCAACAAACTCTTATATTTTCATAATACCAATTTTGTCCCTGTAAAAATAAAAGAAATAAAATGATTGAAAATATAAAAAGGTTATTCTGGTAATATAACATAAAATAATTTCTTTTCTTTTCTCTTATGAAATCTAACCAAATAAGAATGAGAAAAATCATAATCATTTCTTTTTTTATTTCTTACTTATCCAAACAAGATGGAGAGAAATCACAATAATTTCTTTTCTTTTCTTTTCCCTTATAACTTAAGTAATATTTTCTTTTCTTTTCTCTCCTAGGTTCCCAAACATATTAAGGTAAAAAGGCCATCAGTGTTCCACTCTTTTAAGAGTGCCTCAATATTTTTACTAAGAGTTTCTCCTTTGTGGTCTTCAGCTTGACAAAAATTTGTGATCCTCTTTTGTAACTTCCAATCATCATCAATGAAATGTGCTATTAGACATATATAACACAAATTTTGTATGGAAATCCATGTGTCTGTGATAAAAGCAAATTCTACGCCCCTTCACAATTTTTTTCAATCTCTCCCTTTCATTAGTTTATATGTCTACAATGTCTCTGGCAATGGTATATCGAGATGGGATCTTGAACTTGGGTTGTATGACATTACAAAACCTCTTAAAACCAATCCCATCCACAAATCTAAAAGGCAATTCATCAATTACTATCATCTCGGCAAGATACCTCCTACCAACTTCTATAGAAAATGACGTAGCCACAGCATCAACAACACCCTCCCCACCAACTTCTCTAGGTTTAAATCCCAATGTTTGTTGCCCTTGAGTATCCCTATATGGATACTTTATACAATTTTTCAAATGACTTAACAAATTACTTGTTCCATGACTCTTAGAGCCTGCCATATATTCTTTCTTATAATACTTGCACATAGCCCTATCTTTCCTATCAATACCCTTAATCTTTTCAAAATGATCCTAAGCCTTTGATGTTGTTCTTCTACTACCAGTAGTTTTGGCCAAGGGTGGTCTAGGAAGGGGAGTATTAAGTTGGCTAGAGGGGTCAATAGAAGATAACTCGGGCTCAACATTAGGATTCACAAAAAATGTTTCTTCACTTGGAGGATTCATGACCAAAAGATTATCAAATGAACTGCCAAAAACCAATAAAAAATCATTCAAAATATGCTTTTGAGATCCATGCTCTGTTTTTCGTTATAATTTCAAACAAGATGACATTCATGGGTGGCACATGCTTGTACAATATAATAACCAGTGTAATAACCAATATACAGTGTATAACCAGCCATATATTCATGAGTAGCATAAATCAGAATTTGTAACTCATGAATAACAAGTCCAACATGCAAATTGAATAACAAGTCTAACAAGTCCAGTATACAGTGTAATAACCAGCCATATATTTAGACTAAAGTAAACACAGAACAACAGAGAAGAAGGCATTGTGCACTCAACAGGTCTAAGTTTACCCTTGTTCAATAGAACATCAGCCAAACACAAGGCATTGTACACTCAACTGTTCCTCAATTTTCTTGTTTCTTACTTATTAGTTTCCACAATTCTATACAATCATGATTCCACATTTACTTTTTTTCACTTTGAATGGAAAGTAATCCAATATTTTTTCTATGAAGTCCCTTACAAAATCCATTGCAGAGAAGAAGAAAAAGAAACCAAACCTCTCTGGTTTTCAAACTGTAAGCTTCCTCTGTGTGTGTGTATGTAGAACCCTCATACTCTGAATCTCACCACCTCTCTGGTTTTAGAACTGGAACAAAAAAAAAAAAAACGAACGAATTAGAGATTGAGGAGAGAAGTAGAGAAAAAGAGGAAAGAAAAAGGGAAAAGAGAGGTTTTCGAACTAGAACCAAAAAAAAAAAACAGATTAGAGATTGAGGAGAAGAAGAGAAAACAAAGGTTTTTTTTTCGAACTAGAACAAAACAAAAAACAAATACAAAATTTAAAAAAAAAAAGAAAAAAAAAGAGAACAGATTAGAGATTAAGGAGAAGAAGAGGAAAGAAAAACAGAAAAGAGAGAAGAAAATAAGAGAAGAAGAGAAGAGAATATCTCACCTCATCACCTCGATCGCCGATCGCCGATCATTTTTCAGTGTGGATTGTCGCTAGCTGTTGGTTGAATTATGGAGAAGATTGCCGTCGCCATTGCTGTCGTTAGATGGGTACTGTTTTGGAAGAGAGAGAGAGAGAGAGAAAGAGAGAGAGAGAGAGAGTGTGTGTGTGTGTGTGTGTGTGTGTGTGTGTGTGTGTGTGTGTGTGTCTATCGAAGACGAAGAATGGGTTAGGTTACTGTCACTGTGTGAGATCATAAATGAGGGAGTAAAAAATATATATATAAAAAACAAATAGAGAGTAGCAGACGGGTTAGGTTCCATGAGTATAATGGCAGATCAATTGCAACTTGACCCGAACTTATGAAAACACAAAATCTGGACCCGCATTTGCCCGCCACATGTCACGCATCCACCTAAATGTGGTCGGGTTCGGTCAGGCAGATTTGACAGGTCGGCGGATGATCCACTGCACAGCCCTAAATTTTATAGTTTTTAAGTTATAATTTAAAAAAATATATTTTAATTAAATACATTATGAGACATAATTAAAAATTTCATGAGTTATAATTAAAGAAAATTAGTCATAATTAAAAAAAATAGTATAACTAGTATATGATACAACCCTTTTAAAGGTGTGCATATTGCAATTTTCTTTTAAAATGGTTGGAGTGGAGTAATTATTCTATCTTCCAAAAATTTCACCACGATGTGCCCACTTAATAGTAGGAACTAAAAATTACATAATGCTAAAAATAAAAAAAATAGTGAAGGAAAAACATGATCTCATTAGATTGGCACATGGCCACATAGAATAATTTTTGTGTTGGTGTAGGCCCACTTAGGAATGGCAATGGATAACCTATCCAGTGGATACCCATGGAGACCCGACCCAAAGACATGGGGTTTCTCTATTTTTTCTAACCGTTGTGTTAGGTAGGTGATATTGTTTAAATCTCCATCGGGGATGGATACTCGTCCATTTCCCCATATCCCTGTTTATAGCTAGGTTTTTCATTCTCACTATCTATCATTCTCTCACTCCAACATAGGCGATTTGTGACGACGACGATCTAGCGATGGCAATTTCCATCGACGCTTGCCATGATAGTTCTCCGGCGTAGTGAGTTTCTCTATCTCATTCTCTCGTTTCTCTTTCTCTTGTGCAAAATCGATTATAACTCATGTCTAAAGACTACAAATTCCTTAGATTCTTTAAGCTTTTTGGGATTTTCCCAAAAAATTGATTTGAGTTGAGGTCGATCTTTAAAAGCTTTGTTGATCCTCCGATTGATTCCGGGACTTTTCCTTTGAACTTATTTTGGTTGAGATTGAGAAGCTTCAGTTTCTTTAATTTAGCTAGATTTAGAGACACTTGTCTATTGAAATTGTTTCTAAAGAGTGTACTCTGTTCAAGATTGGTTAAATCGCCCAACCCATCTGAGATTTTACCAAAGACGAGTGAGTCTTCTTCGGCTATGTTGGTAATGCTTTGAATTTAGGGCAAATTGGTTTAAAATCCTTGCCCAACTTTGGGTAGGAGAAGAGGTCCACAATAATATTTTTTGATGCCTAAGGTCCCTTAACCTTATTTTAGGTTGCAAAATACCTAATCTACCATCCTTTATAAGATACGTTGTTTTGGATTTTGACAAATTAGAGATTTTATTGCTATTTTGTAGGAGATTTTGTGGGGATTTCGTAGGTGATACAATGGACTTGACGATGGAAATTTCGTAGGAGATTTCATAGGGATTTCATAGGTGTTGCAGTGGACTTGACGATAGAGATTGCTATGATCGTATAGGTGTAGTAATGGTGTTGATTGTTTTTTATTTGATTTCCAGTAGAGTTGAATCAGGTATGTTTTGATAGAGATTCCATATGAATTTTAATTTTTGATTTGATTTGTATATAAGGATTCTGATTTCATATTAATTTTTCAACTGTATTTTGAATTAGGTTTTTCTTTTCAGTTTTGATTAATTTGAGAGAGAGGCCAACTAAATAGAGTTGTGTTTTTTTTTTTTTTTGGAGTTAATTTTTCATTCTCTGTTATTGATCAATTTTAGAGAGAAGTCAACTCAATAGAGTTGATTCTGATTTTTGGAATTCATTTTTCATTTTCTGTTTTTGATCAATTTCAGAGAAAGTCCAGCTCAGTGGAGTTGATTTTGATTTTTAGAGTTCATTTTTCATTCTCTGTTTTTCATTAAAATGCTTATCAATGATAAGTTTTGTTCTCTCTTTTTTTATCAACATGCTTATCATTTTTCGTTCTTTAAGTTTTGTTCTCTGTTTTTTTCATACTTTTTTTTTTTTTTTTTTTTTGTAGTCCAGAAAAAATTGTAAGTTTGTTATTATAATTTAATGAAAATCACAGAGAAAATTATAATTTTATATAGACATGTTATTATAAGTTTGTAATCCAGATAAAATCACAGAGAAAATTGTAAGTTTGTAGTCCAGTGAAAATTTTTAATTTTTAATTTTCTCAATTAAATGTTTTGTGAGCAAAATAGATCTTCTCTATGATTTTCTCTATGTTTGTGTGGAATAGTTAGCATTTTGTGTTTTGATGTGAATGTGTTTTTGTTTTTATGATCTTGAAAGTGAATATAAGTTTGTCAATTTCTCTAGACTTTTATTTGTAATCTAGAGAAAATTAAAAGTTTGTTATTATAATCCAAAGAAAATCATAATTTTATTTGGACATATTATTATAAGTTTATTATTATTTTATTTATAATGTCCTCTGGATTAGACATATAAATTAGGGAATTAATTGAATATTTTGTGAATAAATCTGATTTTCTCTGTGATTTGTACTGTATTTTTGTGGAATAGTTAGCATTGATGATACTATGATTTTACCTCCATTGAGTAAGAGAAATTATAAAATAAGTATTATAGACACAAGTACACAACAAGCTTTGAAAATAAGTTCAAAACGCAGAGAAATTTCATTTTTCAAATTTATTTGGCTTTTAATACGAAACTAAACCCTAATTAATGGAAGGCTATTATAAAATTTAATTAACTGTGTTTCTGGAGAAAAACTAGTTGATTTGTAGAAAAACTTACCAGAGTGAGAATGAAACCCTAATTATGAATTGATATGCCTTAAGATGAAGATGCACTGTGATGAAGATGAACTGAGATGACGATGAACAGTGAAAATGCGTCAGAGAAATTTTTGAGGAAGGAATCGCAAAGATTTTCACGGAAGATTATGAAACCCTAATGTCGATCGTAAAGATGATTGTGAAACTCTAATGTCGCTGTTCTCTCAATTGTGGAACTCCAGTCGTCGGAATCCAATTCACTTTTCTCTATTGATTGTGAAGGGTATTTTGGTCCAAAAAATGAATGAAAAGTGCGCGTGCTTTGGTTCAAGGACCTGAGGCATCATCCATTTTTTTAGTATCTTTTATCCTTTAAATTACTATTATTAGGGATCTTAAAAAAAAATTCTCTTAAATTTACATGTCTTGTTGAATCCCACCTTTTTATTTTTTATTTTTTTTATATAAATATTTTAATTTGATTGATGTATTGTATGGAACAAAACTTGACATAATTGGATACAAGTTTCTTGATTAGCAGGTTTTGGTGGTCTGTGTTCACATATATATTTTTTTTTGGGTTACTAAAACTTGTTTGATTGTCTCAAGATTATAAATTTGATTACTTTAAAATAAAGTTTTTAATTAATTAATTAATGTATATTTGATTTTATTGTTTAACCAATATATATATATATATATATATATAAGTGAATGTGTATTTGGCTTTGTCTGTGAACCTTGAAAAAAAAAAAATGTAAAGTTGGGTTGGGAAAAATCCAAACCCATTAGAGGATGGGGAGGATAGTCCCCATAGGGGATGGAGGGGATGGGGAATGGGAAAAAATTATCTATATTATATAAGTAAAAGGGAGTTTCTAACCCATATAAGAATTCCAAGTTCCCAATCTAAATTTCATATATATTTTTTTATTTTTTAAAATTTTAAAAAAAAAATCTATTGGTTAACTCTTATTCAAGCAAAAATAAAAATAAAAATAAAAATAAATATTTCTTGATTTATGACTTCCAAATGCAAAGTATATCAAATCTAAAAATAAAATAAAATAAAAAGTATACAAATCCATTTCAAAATTCAAATTTGAGGATCACTAAATATGCAAAGTAATCGATTAATTTAAATTTAAACTTGATACAATATGAATTTAAAATTATAATGATATACCCCATGATTTATAAGTTTTAAATACAAATTTAAAATTGAAAAGTGCTTGAGACCCCAATTTTTTAAAAACCCCCTCACAACTCCCTCTGGATCTCCACCATTGATGTATGTGTGGGATACACTCATGTATGTGTAGGGTCCACACCATCAATGGTGGAGATCCAAAGGGGGTTGTGGGGGTCTCCAAAAAAATGGAGGTCTTAATCATTGTTATTTAAAATAATCATAATTAACTCATAACTTTTATATTAAAGAGCAATAAGAGTGAAGTTGAGATTATTTATATATTTTACAAAAGAGTGTTTTTAAGAAGAGATATTATAAGAGTTTTAAAATCTCATACAAAATCTATATATTATTATAACTGTAAAGCATTGCCATCTTATTAAAGCTAAAAGTTGCAATTCTTTTTATTTTTATTTTTTGATTTTGTTCAATTTTTGTTAATATGTCCCAATATGATTGGTCTATAAATTAAATTTATATTCTGAAAATAAAAATTTAAATTTAGATTCTTCCTTAAATTTTGTTACCAGAATAAGATAAATATTTATTCCTTAACTTACGCATATTTTATTAAATTATAAAATAAAATTTTAAATTTTTTTTATAAAAAAAAGATTATGTTACTACAATTAGAATGAGATCAATATTCACATGTGTTATAATAATGTGTCATAATATTATTGATTTAAACATAATACATTATTAAATACACGTATTCAAATTATTAATCACTATTAAACGTTTATATTTTTATTTTTTGTCATTTTTAGTTTTAAATTTTATAATTTTTTTTTATGTCCTTCTAAACTAAATTTTTTAATACAAACATTTTTTTAACAAAAGACAAAAAACATTAAGTAAATGAATGGTTTTTTTAACCATCGCCAAACATAATGGATTCTATTAATTTTTTTTTATCTCAAGTATCAATTAAACAAATTAAAATAAAAAAATTTTGTTTTTTGGCTTAAATAGTTAGGAAGTGACTTTTGCTAAAATCAAATAGAAATAAACATACCTTTATCCACAATGATGTGGCAAGAAAGTTGGGCCCCATGCTATTAAGTGTATAATAAATCAAGAGTTGACACATATAATATTACATCATTTTGAATATAATTATGAATTTTTTTTTTTGTGAGTTTCAAACAAATTTTTTTTTTATTGTTCATCTATACTTTTTTAGTACTTGCAAAATATGGTGGATCTTGTTAATTTTTTTAATCTCAATTGTCAATAAAACAAAGTAAAATAAAAAATGAAATTTTTTTGGCTCAAATTGCTAAAAAGTAACTTTTGCTAAAACAAATAGAAATAAATGTTATTTTTCTAATAGTAAAAGTGATAAATTGTGAAATATCTTCTTTATTTAAAAAAATGAGGGTTATAGGTAATAATTTATTGGTCATCTTATTTTCAGATCAAATGAGAATACCTTTCTAAATTTTCTTCTTATCTTTTTTTATTTTTATTTTTTATTATCTAGATACTTTTGTTTTGTAAGAAATTTAATTTATTATATTTAAATATTTTATTGTAATTTTTAAATTAAAAATAATTTTTGAAAAATCATATTTAAATTATTTTATACCATTATAAAATGTAATTTTTTTTTAATATCAACTTATTCGATGATTCCTTTCTAAAAGGTGTATTTGCTTTTATTCATTAATATTAAATTTTTAATTAATCTTATTTATTATTAAAAAATAATTAGCAAATAATTATATATATATGTATATATAATTTTGTTTCGATTGCTCAAGTTATTTTGTGTCTCTACCCAAGTCTATTCAAATTTATTTGAAATTTTGAATTTTACATAAGTTCTCACCGAATTAAAATTATATTGCCTAATCTTTAAAAATTTGTAGACTTGAGTCAAGTTGCTTGGGTTCAACTCGCCTAAATTTACAAATTTAGCAAAGGGATTAAAAGTTACATGATTGAAATTATGACAAATTAAAAATTGATACATAAATTATGATAAAATTGTAAAATTTAAATTGTAAGTTTCAATATTTTTTTATTTTCATAACTTACATACAAAAATCTAACTATTTATATTATTTTATATAAATATATTTTATTAATTTTTTTACATACCGTGCATAGCATGCGTTTTTACTAATAAAAAAATGAGAATGAGAAATTAATATCCGTCCCATTGCATCCTAAGCCCACTATATGGGCACACATCACGTTAGGATCGTAAAGTTCAGGTGGCTCTTGGACCACGGAATAAAGGCTTGGAGTCAAGATTGTTATTATGGACTGGGCTTGAAAGGAGTGTTTGAGCCCATCCCAACCCATGAATTTTACATACGGAAATATTTATAACATTTTACATAAAATATTCACATTAGGACTAGATAAGCACTACAACATATAAGAGTTTTAAATACTACATTTTTTAGTCTTTAAAAGTAAAATATTTGTTGCAAAAGGCATTTAGGAATCAATTTCTATCGTCGTGAAGATAGTCACTAAAAGGTCGTCCCGAAAAATAAAAAATAAGGCTTTTAGCGACAAAATTTTAAAAATGTCACTAATAAATATACTTTTAGGGACAAAATAATTTGATCTCAAGATGGTTTATTTTTTGAGATGAAAAATTTGGTCTTAAAAGGATAATAATTCATTACTAATGTTCAATTTTCGTTGCTAAAAATATAATACTAACACTTTTCACAACAAAAATATTTGGTCTCTAAAAAATAATTTTATCCCTAAATTTTAATCTCTAAAACCTTAATTTTTTTTGTAGTGAAGTATGCATTTGATCTGTCAAAATTGAATAACTTGAACTAATTCTCTATAGGACAAACAGTTTCAATAGTCTGAACAGAGGGATACAGATGCATTTGCTCAATCTACTTAAATTCGGACGGAGACTATCTAACTTAACACGATCCGCTAACACCTTTAAATGAAATTATGTTTTTATACTTTGTGTTAAAAAATGATATTTTTTAGCAATTATATTTGCTATAAAATATGAAAGTTGGGCATTTTTTATTACAAAAAACGAATAATAAAAAATTTTGGGCTCAAAATAATGAAGAAATATTGAAAAATAGCTTGAAAAAAAGCCCAAAATAGTAAAGCCCAAACCATCAACCTGTGATCTGGATCCACTAGCCAACCCATACGGCTCGCTCAATTTGCATATGCTAAGTGGATGAATGCAGATTGATATTTTCCAATCCATCTAAGTTCGAATGGATGGTAGAAAGAGCCCACCTGACCCAACCCGACCTGATCCGCAAGCACTCTTAATTCACATTAAGGTTTTCATAATTATTTTTAGCATCTCATAATTGGAAAATTAAAAGTGGAGTGTGAATATCATTATATTTTATATTATTATCTAATTGTCAATGAACATAAATAAGTATATATGTTCTTATGAAAGAATTATGTAAATGAGTTGAACTCCATTAAATTTGTAGTGTCAAATCACTAAAACATCCATAAGGTGAAGTACAGAGTTAACAACCAATTCCATATAATTACAAGAATCAAATTTTAGTTACAAATAAATAATTTCAACACATCTTTTCCTAATTACCTATAATAAACTACTAACTAGTCAAATTGGTATATATATATATAGACCATGCTTCAACAGGGATTGTTGATCAATTTTGATAATTTGCTTATTCAGTAGTCCCATCGGCATTGGTATCATTGACTGGTTCCATGAATGACTCCACCTCTTTCTCTACTTCTTCAACCTGCAATTTTCATTCAAATAAACACGATCATTTATTTGAAAATCACATCCAAAATGTGTTTGCTTCTATTAAAAACTTGTATAATAGATGTCTTAAGAACTACGAAAGGTGGCTAGCTGTAGGTCCTTTTATACTCCAAATCTGCCCAACTGTGCTGAACCACACCATTCTGTGGAAGCTCAGGCCCTTAATTTTTGGAAAATTAACAAGAAAGATCGTATCAATGCTACGCATTTAGAAAAGAAATATAAAAAAAAAGTATTCAAAAAAATAAAATGTACGATCAAATTTATTCTGAGTACGTGTGATTTACACTACAATAAATTTGAATATACATCATACATTTCATTGTTAGTACATTTTTTTTTTTTGGGGGGGGGGTGGTGAATGTAACTTTTTCAAGAAGAGAAAATTATTAAGTAAAATATTAAGGTATATAAAACTCATCGAGATATAATTCAATAGTTAAAAGAATATTTTCAATAGTTAAAAGAATATTGAAATAGTGAGACAGATGAATTTGAGATAGAGGATTTGGTTGGATTAGATAACTATAAAACTAGTCAATTATCTTAAAGTCACAAATATGAACGAGTTGGTCAATTAATATTCTATTATCTTGCCAGAAGTCTCACATCGGCATATGCAAGTTGGTCAATTTTTCTAATATTCTTGTCATTAAAGCAAACTAATTAAGATTTCCTTTTTTTCATAATGGATTAGCTGGAGACTAGTCAGATTTGACGAAAAGTAAATAATGATCCAACGAGACAGCTCCATGCTATCGTGTGTAGTAGGTAACGAACCTTGTCAATTAATTCCTCAGCTACATGAGCAACCTTAGCTGTTTCCTTGGCTGCATTTTCAACGAACTCAACGGCTCCTCGAAGCTTCCCCCCTTCCGGGAGCCCATCGGCAACCTCCTCCGCCAGCTCCTCCACTTCCTCCGCCACCTTTTCAATAACTTCTGTTACACGTTCTGCTGTCTCCACCGCCGCTTCAACTTGCTCTATATAAATATTTAAAAGTTTTAATAATTGAAGTTCTGCCCAAATTGAAATTTAATATACAAAGAAGAATAATCGTGAATGCAAATAAAAATAATGGAGAAGAGTTGGTTATTATTGAGATTTGATCATCTTACTGGTCATGTTGAATAATGGCCCCCATTTGTGCCTCAAGAAGGGTAGCATGATGGATATTAGTGTGCCCAGAATCCAACTCTTCCTGTTAGAAATAATATCAGGTAAAAACATTTATGATGTTGTTAGATGGGGAACAAGAAAAGAACTGAACAAAGGGCTCCCAATTCATTTAAGCTCTATTTGGATCATGATTTCAGTAGGGATTCATCACTTTTCCTTTCACTTTTCTATTTCTTCCGCAAATCCCTACTCAAACCTGAGATTCAAACATATTCTCACAATTATTTGATTGTTTCTTGATATTCTTGTATTTCGAAATTTCAACAACTATAAGTGAATTAAGATAAGACTAAGAATTTTTTAGATGGAGAATCCTTGATTGTTAACAGGTTAGTTTTTTGGACAGATGATCCATGGACATTGACGGGCGCCTAAGTGCACTAGTTAACACTTAATTAAAATGGATAAATACATTCTTCCATAAAAGTGAATAATTAAGGAAATATATAACTTTAATGATTTTGAAACACTTGTTAGTTAACCACCAAGTTAATAGAATCATAGATGGGTCTAGTTTAATTTTACCATGAACCCGGAGGAGAGGGAATTGGAGCTCCTGGTTGAACACAGTAGACAGCCAAGTCCCTGCATGCATTAATCCATGATTTTGAACAATTACAAGGACGTCAAAAGTAATGTACTCCATTTGTTTTTTTTTTTTAAATATGTAAATTCAAACTCACAAAATGTATAGCGATGATCAGGTGACCAAGAATATAGTGCTTACATCTTTGAATTGGTGTCGGTCAGCGATCTTTGGCGATTGCTGAAATGTGGCAAGCCTCGATTAACCAAAAAACAAGATCCATACTTGTGTTTGGAGCTTGCTGGAATGAGATTATTGAAGATGATGAGAGTATGCAGTTTATTACAAGGGGGCTTGACGTGCAGATTGGCCGAGCTGTAAGGAAGTATCAATGTTGTTGTTGTTGTAGACATAGCCATCGCATCAAGGAAGGTCTCTTCATGACAAAGACAATATTAGAGGGTTTTTATAGATCATCATGTCACGAGGGAGGTAGGTACAATGACTCGTTCTTGAGAGAGAGTTTATACTTTTTGGTATTAAAATGTTTGCCACACACGTTTTTTGGTTGGTCCAGCCATCAACTTATTGTTATCATATTGAAAGTCAAATTTTCAAATTTTAATATTTCAATCTACACGCTACGTACGCAATATAGAAAT
The DNA here is from genome assembly GCA_030407325.1 of Camellia japonica. NCBI lineage: Eukaryota > Viridiplantae > Streptophyta > Magnoliopsida > Ericales > Theaceae > Camellia > Camellia japonica. The sequence goes on from JAPPVO010000016.1 coordinate 162,042,697, forward strand.
ATATCAAGGTCTTGGGACTGAACGATTAATTTCAAATGCCTCTAAATAATAGATATGGTCAAGTTTGAACACTTCATAAAAAAACCATCTTAATAATAATAATAAACCTTTGATAACGATTTTTCTGTGACGCAGTTATCAAATGTACGATTTGCATTTCATCTGCTCCTAACTCATATCAAGTCAAATTTAATTCGCTGATAAGGGAAGAGTACTCCAATTCGGAATTTTGTGATTTAAAATAACTTATTCCAATCTCTTTTATTTTGTATATATGTCAGGATAAAATATTCTCCTGATCAGTTAAACCAACTAGAATAATTTATTGTGGGGATATATTTTTTGAGTACCGACACGTGGCAAGGTGACGCCGACGTGTCAGCCGAGGTGCCACGTGTCCTGGTCGTTATGCCGAGGTGATCTCGGTGTTGCCGAGGTGACCTCCAAAGATATCGGAATCCGAGATGAGCAGATAGGGGACAAGAGTCCAAGAATGAAGAAAGACTTCAAGATGGATAAGGATAGTATTCCTAGGGAGTCTATCCTTATCTCTTGTAGAGTCCAAAGTAAGCACTAAATGAGAGTCTATAGAAGTCAGGCTTCTAGTGAAACTAGGATTGAGTAAAAACTATAAAAGGAAGGCACCCCCATGGGTCTAAGGTACGCAATTTATGCTTTGAGCAGTGAATTTAGCACTTGATTATCTTTAAGATATACTGACTTGATCGTCGGAGTACCCCCGAGTGGAAGAACCACCGCCGGAATCTTCTCTTTCTGTTGCAAGTTAGCCAGGTGTCATCTATTCTGCCAGTTCTCTCCAGTTGATCACTGAGTTGGCAGTGTGATCGGAAAATTACTCACACAATTTGGCGCCGTCTGTGGGAAAGATAAGAGAATAGATGGCCAGCAACGGACAGAAGGAAAAGATTGGGGTCGACACTCCTGCTGGGAGTGGGAGACCTATTGACCTGGATGTCACAGGAGACGAATACAACGCAGAAACTCGTGACCAGAATCACGGAGTGAAGGACGTCGGCCAGACTAGCGACGCACCAAAGAAACTAGATCGAAGTGGCTATTACAACGAAGACGACCTCCAGGTATGGAAGGATAGATGCCTGCAAAGGGACGAAGAGATGAAGGAGATGGCAAACAAATTGGCAGACCTACAGTCGGTTGTCAATTTCATGATGCAAATAACGTCATGTAGCCGCCGTTCCCGCTGCAGGACACACCGATTCCAGCAGCCAATGCCCAGAATGGAGGGCAGAGAACAATCCCCATAGCCCCTCAGCACAACGGGAGCGAAAGACACTCTCACCGACCTTCCAGGGAGGTCGGACGAAGGGAGCCAAGAAGAGAAGAATCACGGAGGACGCATCACACAAAGGAAGCAGACCCCAAAGGATATCGGCATGTTCAAGGGCAGGTGTTGTGCTTCGATACAATTCATGGAGAGGGGTCAAAGAGGACTCACCACGAGGCTGAAAGTAGTGCACCAAAAAGACTGAAAGCAGGAGATAGCCGAGCTCCTGGGAGGACAAAAGAAGACTTGAGAGATTACCTCAAAAGGAAGTAACAGAATGCCGAAGCCGAGGTAAATTCCCCAGATAAGCCGAGGACACCATTCTCAGTGGAATTGGACAGGTTCGAGGCGCCGAAGAGATTCAGTATGCCGAGGTTTCAAATATACGATGGGAAGTCAGGTCCCAACTTCCACGTCGGATTATATCTGAACTCAATGGCATTGTATAGTGGGAACGAGCAGTTGCTCTGCAAAGTGTTCCCCTCATCCTTCGGGGAGATTGCATCAGACTGGTTCCACAAACTACCGAAGGGAAGCGTGAAGACATGGGAAGGCCTGGCCGAGATGTTCGTGGCCAGGTTCGTGACAAACAAGCTGCAGCCATTAAGGGTGGATGCACTGATGGCTTTGAAGATTAGTAAGGATGAAAGCCTTAGGGCCTATGCAAAAAGGTACTACGAGGTATTCAACTGAATACCAGAATTTAATCAAGAAGTGGCGGTCGTGTCATTCAAGAATGGCCTGAAAGACAACTGTCCACTGCGGAAGTCTTTGGCAAAAACTTTGCCAAAAAGCATGGAAGAGCTCATGGCGAGAATCAAGAAGTATGCCAGAGCCGAAGAAGATACATCGGGGACTAAGGAGGTAAAGCAAAAGAAAGGAAACGGCTCGTCGAAGCGAGGCCGAGGTAACAACGGATCGAACAAATATGAAACAGAATTGAGGGCTGCACAGACGGTGACGACTGTGTTCCGGGCCCCAATTCACAAAGTCCTAGAACAAATTCGAAACCAACCCTATTTTAGGGCACCAGCAAGGGCACCAGGGGAATTCATAGGGAGGAACGTCGGTAGGCGCTGTGCTTACCACAATGAAGAGGGGCACACAACCCAGGGTTGCAGAGCCCTGAAAGCACACTTAGAAGACTTGGTAAGGCAAGGCCATCTAAGAGATCTGGTCGACGAGGCCAGAACAAGAGAAGAACAGGCAAGATTGCCTCAAGCACTGGCAGCTCCACCTCCCCCAGCACAGCAACCTCAGGCAGGAGGACCTCGGGTAGTCAATGTGATTCACTCAAAGGTCAACGAGAACGAAATCAGAGGGAAGACCTAGAAGGTAAAACACCTACAACATGTCTATCAAGTCGGGGAGAAAAGACATCGGGCAGAAGGATGCCAGGAACAAATGATAACCTTTACTGAAGCCGACCTAGAGATGGTCCAGCATCCGCATAATGATGCCTTGGTAGTATCCCTCCAGGTTGGGAAGTGCCAAGTGAAACGCATCCTGATTGACCAAGGCAGCTCTTGTGACATCATGTACGTCCGATGTCACAAGGAGCTCGGCCTTCACCCAGACGACATGGAACAATCCAATGGCCCAATGGTTGGGTTCAATGGAACGCCGACATGGCCACTGGGAGCAATAAACTTGGAAGTGCAGGTTGGCACCAGGAAGATCAAGACAGAGTTCACCATCATTGACACACCCTCCCCTTACAACATCATCTTGGGAAGGCTATGGTTGCATGCAATGGGGGCAGTTCCTTCAACATTGCATCAACTATTGCGATTCCCAACAGAACATGGGATAGAGGAAGTCAGGGGCGATCAGCTGCAAGCGAAGAATTGCTTCATGGCAGCAATGAAATCAACCTGTAGCATACGAGAGCCAAAAAAGGCAGAAATTGAAGATGAGGACGTGGAAGTCCTAGAAGACATCGGCAAGGAGACAGCCGAGAAGAGCAAAGAGGCACTGAAGAAAATCCTCGTCCAGGATGGAGATGAAGAACGCTTCTTTCTTCTCGGCTCAGGCTTAGCTGAAGAAGAGGAAAAAGAGTTGGAGGCTTTTCTGCGAGCAAATATTGAGGTGTTTGCTTGGACACCTTACGAAATGCCTGGCATCGACCCCGAGGTCACTTGCCACAAACTGAATGTTGACAGGTCGGCTAAACCTGTAATTCAACGAGCCAGAAGACCAACATTGACGCACGTCGAAGCAGTAGAAGAAGAAGTAGACAGACTTCTGGAGGCTAGGGCCATCAGAGAAGTTCACTACCCGACATGGCTGTCCAATACAGTGGTGGTAAAGAAGAAGACTGGTAAATGGAGGGTCTGTGTAGACTTTACCAGTTTAAACAAGGCCTGTCCCAAAGACAGCTTCCCTCTACCCAAGATTGACCAGCTAGTGGATGCTACTTCGGGGCATGGAAGGATGAGCTTCCTAGATGCCTACAGGGGGTATCACTAGATAGCTATGGACCCAGCAGATGAAGAAAAGACTGCATTTATCACTCCCAAAGGGCTATACTGCTACAGAGTGATGCCCTTTGGATTGAAAAACGCAGGAGCCACTTATCAAAGATTGGTAACCAAGATGTTCAAACACCCGATTGGCCGAACAGTAGAAGGCTACATTGACGACATGGTCGTTAAGTCCAAGGAGCCTGAGGGACATCTTGTCGATCTAAAAGCTATCTTTGAAATCCTTAAAACATATCGGCTCCGACTCAATGCATCGAAGTGTGCATTTGGAGTTGGATCTGGTAAGTTTCTAGGATACCTGGTGACCAGGAGGGGCAGTGAGGCCAGCCCAGATCAGATCAAGGCCATCCTAGAGCTGAAGAGCCCGACGTCGGCAAAACAGGTGCAGATGCTAACTGGAAGGGCCGCAGCCCTGAACAGGTTTATAAGCAGAAGCTCAGACAAGTGCAAACCTTTCTTCAAATTAGTGAAGAAAGCCACGGACTTTCTTTGGACGGAGGAGTGCGAAGAAGCATTAGCCGATCTGAAGAAGTACCTGACCACACCGCCAATACTTTCAAATCCAGAACCTGGGGAAGAACTGTTCCTGTACTTAGCAGTTTCAGAACATGCGATTAGTGTAGTACTAATTCGAGAAGAAAAGAGGGAGCAAAAGGCTATTTACTGCATAAGCAAAACGCTAGCCGACGCAGAAACAAGGTATCTACCCTTAGAGAAATTGGCACTGGCTCTAGTAATGGCTTCAAAGAAGTTGAACCATTACTTCCAGGCCCATAAAATTGTGGTACTGACAGAGCATCCATTGAAATCCCTATTGCAGCAGGGAGACTTAACAGGACGAATAGCCAGATGGACAGTCGCCCTAGGCCAGTATGATCTGGAGTACAGGCCCATAACTACAATCAAAGGCCAAGTTTTGGCCGACTTCGTGGCCGAGTTCACGCTAGAGTCCATCCAACATCGGGCTCCGTTGAGCCAAGACAGACAATGTCCACACAAGCAAACAGAAGCCTAGCCAAAGTGTAACAACCCTCATACTGTTTACCGATTAATGACTGATTGATTACCGATTACTACTAAACTGAGATCAAATGGGAAAGTAATTGAACTAACTGAAATACTGAACTGATTGACTGAAATCCGAAACTGGTTGGTTGAGTATATCTATTTGAATTGTATGTCTATCTGTTGCTTGATACATTATCTGTTTATGTCTTTATGATTGAATTGCTAATTGAAGGCCTTATCGGCGGCCGCATCTAAAATTGATTAATATGCTGTGCTAATTAGAAATTATGTAATTTTATGGTATATTTATCTGAAAACTGATTAGGTATGATTAAATTAGATTAATATTGATCAATTGCATAGTTGGCCTTATTTACCAAACTAGCCCTTAGTAGGCCACTACCTAACACTTATTGAGCTTGGTACACATTACAACAAGACACTTTGCTCAGCCATTCTTCTTGCATTAGCCGACTAGAGTGAGAGAGGAAGTGAATTAGGGGAGAATTGAACTCAACTTGTGATTTGCTTGGAAATTGGAAGAATTGAAGTGTAAATTGGCATAATTGAGCTCCTACACCACTAATTCAAGACCTAGGAAAGGTAATTGAACCTCTCATTGTTGTATTCAAGTTAATTTGTGCATGGTTCATGTTAGATTAAAGCCTCAAGCCATGAATTGGAGTTAAATTGTTGAATTAGAGCTTAATTGTTGCATGCATGTCTACATTGTTGCATTTTGAGGTTGATCACATGGAGTTTGGTACATGCATGTTCATATTATTGTTAGAATCCATGTTTTCATCTTGTCCTTGGAAGGTTTGAGCTCATTAGAGCATGTTTTGAAGCCTTGAATTGATTTAAAGTCTTGCATGTTTATTGGAGATTATGTTCTTGAAAAATTGGTTTGAAATTGAGTTTAATTAAACACCCTTGGGCTTTGATTTACCAAATTGATCTTTGAAATACATAATGTTATGTGTTACAAGTGTTTCTCCAGGTTTTTAGCCCAAGAGGATCAAAAATTTGGCTTTTAAACTTGATTTTGAGCATAGGACTCAAATCTGGAATTTTCAGATTTTGAGCCTACGCTCAAGCGAAGAAGTCCACGCTCGAGCGTACACTCAGTGATTCTGCTTTCCGCTCGAGCGAGGAAAGTTACGCTCGAGCGGGGAATGCGAGCATCTAGTACTTTGCATGTGTTCACAGTCCGCTCGAGCGAGGAAACTTGCGCTCGAGCGAGGACTTGTGTCTTACGCTCGAGCGAGGGTCGAGCGTCCATCGAGCGTAAAATTGGAGCATCCAGCATTTTTACTGTAGCACACAGTCCGCTCGAGCGAAGGAATTGACGCTCGAGCGGAGCTCCTTTGTCTGCATGTCCGCTCGAGCGAAGAAAGCCTCGCTCGAGCGAGACCCCTGTTTTCTGAAAATTTTGTAAAGTGTTCAAAAGTGCATCTTTGTATCCTCTTTCCATCCTAGGCATTCCTAGGGCATATTTAAGGCATCTTAAAGAGGATATAGATGTAGAACCACACCGAGACAAATTAGGGATTAAGTTATTATCTTTCCCAACTGTATAGCTTAGCGTGTGTTCAATCTGTAAACTGTGTAGGGTTGGCTTTCCGAGGAGACGCTCTAGTTCACTGTAGCCCAGAACTCTGTGAGTAACAATTGTGTAAAGATATGTTCAAAATGGTTATCTTTTGAATATTGAACTGAACTGTTTACTGGACTGATATTGATTACTGAATAAATGTATGTCCTTTATTTCTGAACTGTACTGTGGCATCCTTAGCACCTACTGTTTACTGTTACTGTTACAAAGATCTCTGTCGGTTTCCTCGTGGAACCACCACTGTTTACTGACTGATAGCCATCATTACTGTTCGGTCTTTTAAGACCTACCGTTACTGTTATGCTAATGGATGTACCACATATGACTGTTTACTGTACTGAACAACTGATATACTGATTGAATTGAACTGTTTTCATTATTGTAAGGACATTCATTCTAAACCTCTTTACGCATTATGTTATTTACTGGGCTTTAGTTCACTGCTCATATATATATGTAGGTGGTCAGGCACCGGATCGAAGCTAGAAGCGTCGGGGTAGATTCCCAGTTTTGTCAAGCCAACCAATGTGCCTCACTGCGAGGTTCCGAGCCTACCAAGCTTAGGCTATGGGGTATTTTAGTATTCCCCCTTACTGTACTGTTTATTTACTGTACCGACTGAACGTTTGCACTGTACTGTTATTCAGGGATTAAGTCCCTGAATTGACTGGTTGTATATATATATGCATACTATTTCGTACTGTTCTGTGTAAATGTATGAAAAATCTTTTTGGCATACAGACTGTCACAGCTCATTGGACATTGTTTATTTACTGTATTGGCTTCCGCCATGCCCCTGTACTCTGTTATACTGTATTACTGTTAAGCAGGCCTTTGGTAATCTCGGATTACTGGCCGGTTACGATGCTAAACCCATAGGGGCGGGTTTGGGTCGTGACACAAAGGCTAAAGAACAAAGGAAAGAAGAGAAACCCAGACCTTGCAGCATTTACATCGGCGACTCATTTCAACTGTTCGTTGATGGGAGTTCAAACCGACAAGGAGCAGGGGCAGGAGTAGTACTGATATCTTCAGATGGAGAAATATTAGAACAGTCCATTCGATTGGGGTTCAAGGCCTCAAACAATGAGGCAGAATATGAAGCATTGATTGCAGGACTGAAGCTAACAGCAGCAGTACAAGCAGATGAGGTAATAGTCTTTTGTGATTCACAATTAATAGTTAACCAGACAACGGGCGAGTTTGCAGCCCGAGATGAAAGAATGTCGGTCTACGCAAAAGAGGTCATCAGGCTGGCAGCCTTATTCCAGAACTGCAGACTGCTTCAAGTCAGCCGAGATAATAACAACCATGCCGATGCATTAGCCAACCTAGCTAGTGCAATATAACCAGGAAAAGCAAGAACAATAATGATTGAATACTTGTCAGGCCCGAGCATTGAACCAGTAATCACAGAACGTGAAGCAATGTGCGTAGACATGGGACCAAGCTGGATGGACGCAATTATTGCATTCCTAAAAGAAGGAAAGCTACCAGAAGACCAGAAGGAGGCACACAAGATCAGATTGAAGTCGGCAAGATTCAGTCTGACAACAGAAGAACATTTCTACAGAAGGTCCTTCACTGGACCCCTCTTAAGGTGCGTACACCCTCTGCAGGTTGAAGATTTTTTATATGAAATTCATGAGGGAATTTGTGGAAGCCATACTGGGGGCAGATCACTAGCCCACAGGGCCATTACCCAGGGGTATTGGTGGCCCTACATGCAAAAAGATGCAGAAGCTTACGTGAAGAAGTGTGAACAATGCCAAAGGTTTGCACATTTGATTCACCAGCCAGCTGCTGACCTAAACCCTGTATCCAGCCCTTGGCCATTTGCCTAATGGGGAATGGATCTCGTTGGGCAATTGCCCCAAGCAACTAGGCAAAGGAAGTACCTGCTGGTAGCAACAGATTACTTCACAAAGTGGATAGAAGCAGAACCTCTGGCCAAGATCCGAGATGTGGATGTCAAGAACTTTATATGGAGAAACATCATCACCAGATTTGGGATTCCAAGAGCAATTGTTGCAGACAATGGGACACAATTTGACAGTAAGCTGATCAAAAACTTCTGTGCAAAGTTTAAGATCAAGAACTACTTTTCAACCCCAAGTTTTCCATAAAGCAATGGACAAGTAGAAGCATCCAACAAAGTAATTCTGGATGGGATAAAGAAGAGGCTGCAGGCAGCAAAAGGGAAGTGGGTAAACGAATTGCCCAATGTACTCTAGGCATATCGGACTACGCCGAGAAGATCAACAGGGGAATCCCCCTTTGCCATGGCTTATGGCACAGAAGCAGTCATTCCATTGGAGGTCGACATCCCAGGGATCAGAACCCAGGGAGTTGAGAATGGGACTAATGATGTACTCTTAGCCCGAAACTTGGATCTTCTAGAAGAAAGAAGAGAGAAAGCTGCAATACAGCTTGCAACATACCAGTAACAGCTTGCTAGAGCTTATAACAAGAAGGTTAATCCAAGAGAATTTCAAGTCGGCGACCTAGTCCTGAGAAAAGTCGTCGGCAACAAGAAGGATCCCAGAGAAGGCAAGTTTGGCCCAAACTGGGAAGGACCCTACAGAATCACTTCGGTATTGGGCAATGGGGCATATCGGCTTGAAGATAATGAGGGCAAAGCATTGCCAAGACCCTGGAACACTTGTAATTTGAAATTTTTTTATCATTAGATGTTTCTTGATTTTTTGCCGATGTCATCAATAAAATCTTAGCAGAATTCTAACTTGTGAAACTATGCATAATAATGTTTTTGAATAATGAGAACCCAAGTGGAACTCAGGTTCACATTGGGGGCAGAGAGAAGACAAAAACGCTTAAACGCTTAACACTTGTTGAAATTTGTAGCAATTTACAAGTTGAAATTAAGCCGAGATAATTGTTTATCTTCACTTGTTGAAATTTGTAGCAATTTACAAGTTGAAGTTAAGCCGATATAATTGTTTATCTTCACTTGTTTAAATTTGTAGCAATTTACAAATTGAAATTAAACCAAAGTTATTGTTTAACACTTGTTGAAATTTGTAGCAATTTACAAGTTGAAGTTAAACTGAAGTGATGCTTAACACTTGTTGAAATTTGTAGCAATTTACAAGTTGAAGTTAAGCCGAGATAATTGTTTATCTTCACTTGTTGAAATTTATAGCAATTTACAAGTTGAAGATAAGCCGAGGTAAATCATCAGCTTTTATACCCGGGGTATGTCACCCTGAGATGATTGCACAAAGAAGGAAAAACTTGCAAAATATTCTAAGTATAGAACCATGCAGAAACAGTCAAGAGAAGACAAAGGTACAAGCATTCAAGAGAAGGAAAGTTGAATTAGATATTCAAAGAACAAAGAGGCACGTCGGCCATTTGCAGAGCTTACATTGTCTGAAAAATAAAAAGTACAAGAGTACAAAAGACAAAAGAAGAAAAACATCAAAACTAAGATTCCCCAACATCGGCAGCAGGCTGAGTTTGGACGTCGGAGGATTGTTGAGAAGATACCTCGGCTGCCTTCTCCGCCGCGATCTCGGCATCAATTTGAGCAATTGTTTCATCAACACTTTTGTCGGCCAGAGGAACGTCGGATAATACCTGCTCAAGAGTAGTTTCCTTAAGAACCTCCTCAACCTCCTCATCTTGAGTCAAGTCAAGGACTTGCTCAGTTTGAGGAGGGGACTTGGCCCCAGCGACCTCCTTGGATTTCCTCACCAAGGCCTCATCCTTATCTTGATCCTCAAATTCAGAATCATCTTCAGATTGAGCTGGAGGTGGCGGCGGAGGGAATGGAAGAGGAATGGCGTCGGCATTCCGAAGAGGCGAGTCCTCGGGGACATTGAGCTTTTTAAGAAGGGACATCCAACCAAGGGAGAAACCCCTGTTGCATGCCTGCTTCACTTGTTGCTCATAGGCCTCCGTGACGTCGGCCATGCCCTGAGCATAAGCCTTTTCATCAGCATCTTTGATCTCGGCCACTTTGGTGGCCAGAGCATCTTGAAGTTCCTTCTGGGCCTGGGCCACTTTTTCATCGGCCTCTCTCAGTTGAGCTTAAAGGACTTTATTTATCGCCTCAGCAGCGCCGACCTTTTCTTCGGCGGCATCCTCTCTTTAATGGCAACCTCGGCCTGATCCTCTAGCATCTTCATCTTTGATTGCAGGTTCTTATTGGTTTTTTGAAGTGTGGTGACTTCCCTCTTCTTCTCGGCTAACTTCTCGCGGTTCTCAAAAGATTGCATCGAGAAAGAGTGGGCATGCTGGATGGTCTGAAAGAAAACAGAAGTATTAGAAAAATATTCTAAGTGTGAAATAAAGAGAAAGAAAGAAAGAGTACCAGACAAAAAACACTTACTTGAACAGAGTGTTGAAGCATCAAAGCATAGTTTTCGTATTCACTAAACCCGGCGTTTCTCTCCAGATCACCTGGAAGAAGCAGTGCAGTGCTAAGAGCAACGCCGACATTGATATCGTCGGCGCTGTCACTAGCCATAACAGGCTTATCTTCTAGGGTAATCTCGGGGACCCAGGGGGCATCAGGTTTTTTAGACCCCGAGGTCGTTCCAGAGGATGACCTCGGCCTTTTTGACTTGGTAGATTCAGAGGGAAGGGTTTCAGCGGACCTCTTCGTAGGGACAGAGGCAGTTTTTCACTTGGAGCCAACTTGGAAATAGGCAAAGTGTCTTCAGTCTCAACCTGAGTCACTTTGGCCTTTGGTTGAGCCTTCTTAACTCTTTTTGGCTTGGGTGGAAGTTGGGTCTGTGTTGGTAGAATATCAACATCAGTGGGGATATTGGCTAAGAGATCTTTAGCCACTAGTTTTACGCGACCCATCTCGGTTGCAATAACAAGACGTCGGTGACGTTTGCGTTGAGATGGTGGGATCAGGTATTGAGCCGAAGTAGACGGCTGTTCTGCTGGATCAGATGTTGATCCTTGGTCTGTCCGAGATGTTGATGCGGCTTGTGGAGTTGTGGCAGAGGGAGGAGATAAGCTCTTCTTTTTTCTCTTGGGAACGTCGGGAAGAGTTGATTTGTATGTCGGAATGAAGTTAAGAAGCAGAGGCGCCTTCCGTTTTTGGACTGGCAAGTCCAAAAGTTTCTTCAAATCCTTGCTGAGAATGAAGGATTGACGAAAGTTCTTTGGTGGCTGACGGAGAGCTGCAAGGGAAAACAGACATTAGAAACAGGTAAAGTATTAAAGACTTGGAAAAGGAACAAACAAGTATTAACACTGGGCTCTTACCCTTGCCCTCTAAAACTGATCGGGAAGAGGGAAGAGATGGAGATCCTCATCTGGAGCAAACTCCCAATTTCCTGAGGTAATGAAGTAATCGTCTCCAGCCCCTTGTTGGAGTCTGGGAGGTCGGCTACGATTTTAAACTCTGTGGATCTCGGCTTAAGATAATAAATATAGCCTTTTTCTTTCAAGTTAAGGCTGCACATGGTATAGCAGTATTGAACGTCGGCTAAGGTGATCCTAACGTTTTCCTGTTTAGCTAAGGCTATGATACCGTTGATCACTCGATAAGAATTGATAGCAAGTTGCATGGGGTTCAACTTATAATAATGGAAGAATCTCGCGAAACAGGTGTTGAGTGGAAACCGAAGTCCACACTCAATAAAGGCAACTACAGGAAAGGACATGGAGTCGTCAGTAGGCATAATGGAGTCATCATCCCCAGCCAACCTCAGATGGACGTCGGCTGGGATTTCAAACTCCTGTCTAAAGAATTCTAGTTTGGTTGGGGTGTTTACCCTATGCCTCCACATACCCATAACGTCGGCCTAAATTAAAAGGATTGGGTTTCAGAAGAGAGATGATCTAAAAAAGGTTTTGTGAACCTCGGCTAAGACCTAGGTGTATATTGATGCAAGAATTTGTGAAGATTGTTTTAGTTTTGATAGGTTCTACAGTCAAATCCCAAACCTAAACCTATGAAGACGAAGATTAAAGGCCCAAATCTGAAAACAGAAAAGCAAGAATGAAGTTTCAGAATCAAGAACAGAGGTGGGGCTATCAAAAGCACAGAAAATACAAGGAGTATAAGGTCAAGAACAGTAACAAAAGCGCAAGAAAGTGGTGAAACAGTGCGTGTGTTCAAGATTTGGGCAAAAGCAGAATCATGGAATAAATACATTCATAAATATGGTTCGCAAGATAAATGTTTGAACAAAACAATAAAGAAGTAATGAGGAATATCAAAGGAATTGAAAAACAAAGGAACAGTTGCTTACCAGAAAAAATGGAGCCGATATGAAGATTGCCGAAGTCAGACGACAGTTATAGACGTAACAAAACGACGAAAGCTTCACAGGAAGGGAGAAAGGAAGGCAGTTATAGAGCTTGATGATTGGAACAATGGCGTGTTCAAGAGCTAGAGAGAGAAAAGACAAAGAGAAATCGAATGCAAAAGTGAAAAAATGAGAAAGGGGGAAAGGTTTTGTCAAAAATTTGAAACGGCGGCAAAACGAAGCATTTAATGCGCCTGGAGCAACGCATACGTCAGACGGCGCACGCAGAGAAGACGGTTTTTCAGACGCGTCAGAAACACGATCCAATAAGGATCAAACGCGTAGGTGAAACGGTTGAAAAGTGATGCTTGACAGCTCATACGCATGAAGAAGTTCATAAGGGAGCTCTTGGAGTTCTTGATCTTTTAGAAGGCATGTCAGCCTATGATTATGATTTCGACTAAGATACTTTAAGCCGACGTACTGGAAGAAAGTACCGATGTAGGATCCATCACCTCAGAATGCCGAGGTAATAGAACCTAGGGGGCAGTTGTGGGGATATATTTTTGAGTGCCGACACGTGGCAAGGTGACGCCGACGTGTCAGCCGAGGTGCCACGTGTCCTGGTCGTTATGCCGAGGTGATCTCGGTGTTGCCGAGGTGACCTCTAAAGATATCGGAATCCGAGATGAGCAGATAGGGGACAAGAGTCCAAGAATGAAGAAAGACTTCAAGATGGATAATGATAGTATTCCTAGGGAGTCTATCCTTATCTCTTGTAGAGTCCAAAGTAAGCACTAAATGGGAGTCCATAGAAGTCAGGCTTCTAGTGGGACTAGGATTGAGTAAAAACTATAAAAGGGAGGCACCCCCATGGGTCTAAGGTACGCAATTTATGCTTTGAGCAGTGAATTTAGCACTTGATTATCTTTGAGATATACTGACTTGATCGTCGGAGTACCCTTGGGTGGAAGAACCACCGCCGGAATCTTCTCTTTCTGTTGCAGGTTAGTCAGGTGTCATCTATTCTGCCAGTTTTCTCCAGCTGATCACTGAGTTGGCAGTGTGATCGGAAAATTACTAACACACTTATCAATCAAACATGACTTCAAAGAAAGAAGAAATCCAGTAAAATCATCTCCGGGATGTAACCTTCCATTTTTTGTAAGTCAAAACCCAAATGATAATTAAGAACATAAAAATATATAATAATTAAGAATATAAAAATATTAAATTAATTCCAGGAAGCTGCTTTGTGGTAATCAAATGGGATACACAACTTCCATACAAATTCTTGAAACGTTAATTTCTTACTGTTTTAAAAGCAAAGACTTAACTCAATTTGGATTAGATTTTGGAGAATGCTTGTCTTAACTGTTTTTCTTGGTAAGATTTTGGCTGAAAAAAAAATTGCTTGGAGATGCATACAATCAAGAAAAATACACACATCGTTTTCGAATGTACCAAAAAAAAAAGAAGAAAAATACACATTTTTAGGGATCCAACGTGTTCAAGATTGACATCCCGTTATTTATGATTGCATGATTTGTTAGTTGGTTTTATGTGAATTACTTGAATTATAAGATATGATTCAATAACCCAAGGGGTTGTGGCATTGTGGTAAAAGCCTTGGGGTTAAGCCCCAAGGTCACAGGTTCAACTCCCACCCCCCCTTGGGCCAATCTCCTGGGCGAAGCACTGTTGGTTAGGAGGTTGGACCTCAAGTTGTCTAGTCAGCACTTGGTGTGGGTTCAATGCTCCCCCGCTGTGCGAGTCCTGACTTAAGCGGAGCTTGTAAGTTGTCTAGTCAGCACTTGGTGTGGGTTCAATGCTCCCCCGCTGTGCGAGTCCTGACTTAAGCGGAGCTTGTCTTGGGAGGTCGGGGCAAGTTCCCAGGTTATAGTCTCTCGCTCGGAACGGCTAACAGGACACCTTGGTGATCTCTACAAGGGGCGCTGCCTTGGACCTGCGGGAGAGTGGGAGGATTTTCCCTGTAACAAAAAAAAAAAAAAAAAAAAAAAAGATATGATTCAATCATATAATTAATTTATTATATATATATATATAAGATTGGATTGTATTGTTAAACTTGTGTAACCTATCATATGATCGATTTTAATGATCCATTATCTTAGTTATTTATTTTAAAAAAATAAACTAATTTAATAAATATAGCCATATAATTTCATTAGATATATCTCAAAAAAAAGAAAAAAAAGAAAAGTATGAGTGCATCCCATTCAAGTTGATTCTGCTTATTTTATGAATTTTGCATCCCATTCAAGTTGATTCCACTTATTTTAGAAATTTGTGTCGTGCACGTGTTAAATTTGCTTGTGTAGTACAAACGGTGTGGTCACTTTCACTGGCCATAGTTTAGTCAGGCCCATGCCAAGAATGTATAAAACGTTGGCTACCCTTGGGCCTATTTCTCTGCCCCCAGGGCTGTTTCTTTCTTTTGTTTTGTCCATTTGTAGTGTAGGCTTTTTGACCATTTAAAGCCTTGTAAAATTAGGGGCAATCAAAAGACCAAAACACAAGCCTAGCCTACATCTCAGGGCTTCAAGCCGGCCTCCATATTCTTTCTCTGTCTCTCCCTTTATAATTCGAGATGTGCTACATGTGCGCCATCAAAAAGGCACATATATGTCTTTTATAATTTAAACATAAAATATTATAACTTTTTCACTACAAAAGTCATAATTTTTTTTATTAAAAAATATCATAACAAAATCTTAAAGTATCATAATAAAAATTACAAAATGTCATATAACATTATCATCTCTAACTTTAGGGTGTACATTATGAATTCACTATTCATAATTTTATTACAAAATATCATAACACATGTCACAAACAATCATAATATTCATCATAAAAAAATTATATTATAATTTTTTTTATAATATACATCATTTGAAAAGGTACACATTGTAAATTTTTTCTTATAATTCAGCTTAAAACACATCTCTTAACCCTTAGCTAACATGACAAGAAGATTTTAATTACTTTTTCATATAACTCGATATCTAATCTATTGAATCAATTATTTTACAGGATCTATCTCACTGTCTACTAGTGAGACTCCAATTAAAACTTGACAAAACTCCATATAAACTAGCCTCAGTTTGAAGGAGTTATTTACGCTTAAAAGATTTTAAACTTAAAACTATAGAGAAAGCGCACCTGGTAACCACCTAATTTTTATTTTATTTAATTTATTTATTAAGTTCTTCCACACCTACACAAATAAAAATATTCCTCTATAATAATAGACTTTGACTTAGATGGTGAACCCATCCGATCAATATTCAAGGTGTTTGTTGTGGCCACATGCAGTCCAGCATGCAACTTATCATTTTTATTACTTAAGTTTTAAAAAATTGGAATTAATCAATACCAAAGGGTTGGAACGAATTAAATAAATAAAATGTAGAATTTAATTAGCTGAATCTACTCTAATTTACTTGAATTTTGCTTCTCATTAAGAATATTAGAGGATAAATTTTTCGTGTACAGATTACTTTTATATCATAAAATACTAATGAATTTCATCCTTTAATATTTATCTTATTCGCTGAAATTATTATGTGTACTGTATTAAAACTTCAAATTTAAATAAATTATTAAAGACGGCAATTTCTCTCCCCACACTACAACCTCCTATAAATAAACGGATAGATATACCTTGGGTTAATTGCCTTAGCCCTTTACGAAGAAAATAAAGTAAATATGTGGTCCATAAGGCAAGGGTAGATCAAAAGTCCATTTCACTGATAGATATGGACTATCCTAAGTGTGAATTAAATTTGGGACTTGTTAATCGTACAAACTAAACTGCAAAACTACTATTAATGCATCAGCTTAACAAAAGCTTTAATAATGTAATAAAATATATGATTGGAGTTAACACCGAATATATTACTAAAGGATTGCTTCAAAGTACTAAAATTATCACCGACATTCGAAATTAAATAATGATATATCCATAAGCACCCTAGCTCAAAGTAAGTGTATCTAGCAATAAACAAAGTATTTTACAATATTTAAATTTTCGTATGCCCTTTGGTGCTTCTAAATACATTGTAAAAAATACTTTCCATATCCATCCCTCCTTTATTTTTTTTACAAATGTGAGTGTAGAGGCAACTTTCAGAGTGATAAATCACTTCTGTCCTATTTTATTTAAAGTTAAAACAAATGAAGCCATCTATTACCCAAAAAAAAAAACAAGTAAAATAAAACTCCCCCGTCCTTCTTTATTAGGGGTGACAATTTGAACTTGGCCTGACGAGGACCCAACCCCCCAACCCCGATTAAAATGGGTTTTCCCCAAAAATTACTCCCCGTAAGGCCGGGGATGGTATTAAAAATTAAATCCCCAATGATTTTCGGGCCGAGGACGGGGATAGGTTCCCCAACTCCGGGCCGTCCCTGAATAATCCCCGAACATGGCCTGTATATATAATTTATTTATAAATTTCATTTTCAGCCTCTGCCATTCATTTTCAGCTTCTTATTCATTGATTCCTTCATTTCTCTCTCTCTCTACTCCACCGCCGATCTTCACTCGCCACTCTCTCCTCCACCGTCGATCTTCATTCGCCACTCTCTCCTCCACCGCCGGTCTTCTTCACTCGCTGCTAGCAATCTCCTCACTCTCAGCGTCTCTCTCTCTCTCTCTCTCTTTCGCTACCACCGTCGTCACACACCACTGATCCCGTCACCAACGTCGTTGCACACCACCAATCGCCGTCATCAGTTGCACAACACTCCTTCTACCGCAACACCACCACCGATCGCCATCCTCATTCGCTTCTGTGTTGTGGTTTTTTTGAACAGATCGATGATTTTTTTTGAAAAATCTTGATCAATATATATATATATATATATGGATTCAGATCTGATTTGTTGTTAGGGTATTATTATTAGGGCTTTATCTATTGAAGACATCTAAATTTTTTCTGTTAGGGTTTTGACAAATTTATAATTTTTTTGAACAGATTTATGATTTTTTTGAACAGATCTGTGGTTCTCTCTTCTCTCTCCTCTCTGCTCTTCATCTTCTTTGTTGATTGTTGTTGTTTTGTACGGGGATTATTTGGGGTCGGAGAAACCTGATCCCCGTTAGGGGACGGGGGCGGGGGGGTGGATGGGTTTCCCGCCGATGATCAGGGGCGGGGACGAGAAATTTTGTAGCTTCGGGGATTGGGGACGGGGAGTGTAGTCCTTGGCCCCGCCTCACTCCGTTGCCATTCACATTCCTTATCTCTCTATCGGAACCCATCTCTCCTATCTCCTAACTCAATTATTGATTGTGCAAAATTTATAATCAAAGCAATTGAGATTTTTTTTTTGTTTTCTTGTTTGGATAAACTACAAATACATCACTGAGGTTTGATTAAAACATAAATCACCCCTATGATTTTAAAAATTACACTTCACTCCCTGAAATTTCTAATTTCATAACAAATCGTCCATTTTATTAATAAATCATCAAGTCAATTAACAGTTTTTAATGATATTAGAAATATGTTTTAATTAATAATTTAGGTAATTTTATTATTGTATGGGAGAGCAATTATGAATTTCGTTTTTTAAGTTAATTCTGTTAAATAAAAAATACTAACAATGAGATATTTGTAATTTTTCAAACCACACGAGGCAATCTATATTTTAAGCAAACCCCACAGAATGTATTTGTAATTTACCCTTTTTGTCTGAAACAATTTTGTATGACATAACTATTATTTTATACTTGTGTGGGTATTTTCCAAAAAAGGGGAAAAAAAAAGTTACAAAATTTTACTAATTTAAATTATAAGTTTTTTTTTTTTATTTTATATAACAGTAGTTTTATATAAGAAAAATTTTATGGGGCGAGTACCAAATACACCTTTTGTGATATTTGGTTATGACTTATTGTAGATGACTCATCATTATATTGGTTATGATATTATTTTAATTATGATCGAAGAACTCTTTGGATATACTTTAAGTGGTATTTGATTATAACACATTTTTTTAATTATGTCTCCTATAGAATTAAAATATGATATTTGTAATAATCACTACAAATATCATAATTTATATATGGTATGCAGCATAACATTATTCTTTATATATAGTATTTGAATGTACAATGTACATATTATATGCACTAGCGTAAATTTTTACAAATATACATGAGTTTACTTCACAAAATCGTATAAGTTGTCATAAATATACGTAAGTTATGATTTTTTAAATGTTTATATGTTAACTTACATATATTTATGAAAATTTACAAAATTTTATAAGATATATATATATATATATATATATATATATATATGTGTGTGTGTGAAAATTTACTCAAGTACGTGTAATATACACTTATATCCTTAAAAATTGCCCTTTTATAAATAGCATACATAACGAGAAAGAAGGAAGAAGGTGTGTTCTTAATGGATAAATGATATAATCCCAATACAACAATGATTCATCCTATTAAAAACATCACCACTAATAGCACTAATGCATTAAAAAAGTAAAAAAAAAAAAAAAAAATACAACTCTAAGACCAAAACATCACATCATTACTGGCGGGATCCACTGCCACCTAATTAGTGGGAGCACTAATTAGTGCTCCCAAGCATTTTTCAATCCCAATAACATATCCTACTACCATCTCCTTTGACTTTGTGAGCATTGGGCCGCCTCTTGAACTACTTAGGTGAAGTTTGGCAACCCAAAAATAATCTATTTTTTTATTTTTTTATCTTTTTTTCATTATATCATCCCTCTATTTTTTAAAATATTTTTTCATAAAAAGACAAAAAGTATACTTATTTAGGTTATCCCAAACAACCCCTTACTACTCATGGTGAGGTCATGCCTTGAAGATCGATCCATCTTCATGCCTAAACTTATTCGAAGGTGTAAACCTTCTTGACATAATTAATAATACTACAGAAACAAACCCATCAAAGTCTTCCATTCCACCTAAACATTGACAGATCAAACCTTTTACTGAAAAACAGAGCAAATACACAAGAAAAAAAAAAGTTTGCCAAGATCATTTCCTTGGTTTTCTTTTCCTTTCCTTCTCTCCAAACGCAAAATTTACAAACCTTTCTGTGTGTGTGTGTGTGTGGCCATGAAGCACAGAAAACTCTTTCGGACTTCAACTGCAACAAACCAAACACAATGTCCAGAATTCTGTGACCCAACCTGCCCAGATGGTTGCTACCCATATGCAGACTTCTATTTCATGCCACCACCGCCGCCGCCGCCGCCGCCGCCGCCACCCTCTCTCTCCACCGGCCAAAGCCAACAAGTTTCCTCAGACGTCATCATCACAGTCTCAATCCTCTCCTGCTTCTTTCTTCTCATCAGCTACTACATGCTCATTCTCAAGTACTGTTCCGGTCGGACCCATTTCAGGCCACCCCCACGGGACCAATCAGACGGCCGAGACGAAGAGTTTCGACAAATTGATCATCCCATCTGGTTCATCAACACCGTTGGTCTCCAACCCTCAGTCATCAATTCAATCACAGTCTTCAAGTTCAAGAAAGGCGATCCGTTGATCGAAGGGAGAGAGTGTTTGGTGTGTTTGAGCGAGTTTCAGGAAGACGAGACTCTCCGATTACTGCCCAAGTGTAATCATGCGTTTCACATTCCTTGTATTGATACTTGGTTGAGGTCACACACCAATTGCCCGCTCTGTCGTGCCGGCATTGTTGCGAGCTCTGTAAGTACTCGTTCCGATTCCAATACTCAGAATTCTTTTACTTTGAATGGTCAGGAAGAAACCCAGATGGAGAATTTAGAGGGTGGTTGTGAATTGGGTGACAGTTGGGTTGGTGATGGTGAGGAATGTGAAAACAGGGCTGAAACAGAGGATGGAGTTGAATTAACACATGGTGATGATCAAAGAAAGGAATTGGATGATTCAAAGGAATCTGTGAATTCTATTAATGGGATTGGTCTTTTCTCTGTTGTTAGTTGCTTGGAAGATAAGAATATGGTTATGGAGGATGCTATACAACCAATGAAAAGCTCTGTTTCAATGGATTCTTCTTCATCTGCAACTAACCACTTGTGTATCGATGAATCAGAAGGAAATGCTGTAAATCAGAAAGAAATTGTAGAACAATCCGATTTGGGTATTGTTCAAACGCAAGATCATGCAAGTTCAACTACGAACAGAATGATTGGTAGTTCTTCAATCGGGCAATCTCTGTACAAGAGCCCTGTTTTTCAGTGAAGAGATCAGTATTCAATTGCTTACCCCCAAAAAAGATCAGTATTCTTCTATTGTGAATGTGATGAATAGTTCTGGGCTGAACATAGATGCAGGAAATGTGTAAGCACTCTCAATAAGTTTGGAGTTTCTCATTCATTCAAAGAAAAACATGATTAAAGCCATAAGTTGCTGGATTGTGTGCAGAGGAAAATGGGAAAGACTCCAAACAGAGCTTTCTTTGCTTTGGGATACTAAGTTCAGTTTTTTGGATGCAATTTCAAGTTCTTGAGGAAAATTCTTAGCCCGTGTAGAGATCTTGGATTTGTCAATGGATTTATGGATTTTTTAAATAAATAAATAAAAAAAAAGGAGAAAGAAAATTTATTTTTTACTTTCATTTTGTCTTCCCTAAACAAATAAGATAAACTCCAAACAGGGCTTCATTTAAAGTTAAAACTCCCTTCAAAATTTTTGGCTGTGTTATGTCGAATTTATAAAAAATTTAAAAGAAAAAGAAAGGGAAAACAGAAAGAGAAAAAAAACACTTTATATTTTCATTTTCTTTTCGGTCTACAAATTCAAGATCAAGCATGGCCTTAGAAAGTATCTGCACTAGGAAGTTTAAAAAAGATAAATTATCAATAAGTCTTAATAGTTGGATTTAATTCTCATTAAATTCTATTGAAAATAAATCTTAGTAAAATCGTATCTAAAAATAATTTTTTATAACGAATATTTGCATATGTCACTAAAATTGACAATTAGTGATTTTTTTTGTCATGATTTTTATAAATTGTCACTAAAACTACAATTTATTTTTTTGACGAATTTTTCAAACTGTCTCTGAAAGTTGAAAATTAATGACTTTTTTTGTGATGATTTTTTTTTTTAAATTGTTGTTAAAACATATAATTAGTGACTTTTTTGTGACAAAAATTTTAAACTAATGCTAAAAATTAACAATTAGTGGCTTTTTTTAATAGTGTTTGATGAAAAGCGTCATTAATTCTCACCAGACCTATTGAACAATAAGTTCACATATTAGGACCTATACGTAAGTCTTTTAAAAAGTTACAGAATGTGGCAAGCAGCTCAAAAGAACCGGTATTAAATTTTTTTTGAGCTTGAATTGGCTTTCGTGAAGTTTGTCAATACTTTTTTGTTACATGAATATTGTTTAAACTTTAACAAAAGTATCAGATATTGAAGAATGCTCAATTTCTGGCCACTTTAATTTTGAAGTTGTAAGTGTTGATTGAAAGGTAATATGCTATGATTTTTTATTTTAGTTTATTTTGTTGACGTATTTGATCTCCAAAATAAGTCATTGTGCATCATGGTGTTCAAGATCATACATCCGCTCCACATTGAATTGGTTTGCCGCATGAGTAAGCAAGAAGTAATCCCATTCTAGTTACAATTTTTTTTGAATTCATTATCTATGGGCTTAGGTTTTCTCATGTTGAGATTGTAATATATCTCAATATGAGAGAACTTGAGAAGCTTATAAACTATTTTAATAATTTAAATCGTTCATTTTGTAAGACTTTCAATGTATAATACCTATGAAAAATATTAATTCAATCCAATAATTGTAACTTGTTTATTTTATTGTATTTGTCTCCCAAAAAATAGATAACAAATATGTATTTGAAATAAACTATCCATTTTTGTAAAGACAAATGATATAAAATTTAAATGTTACAATTATCGAGTTGGTTTAAATTTTTTCATGAATATTATATATTGAAGATCTTATAAAATAAACGGTTCGAATAATTGAAACATGGCTCGTAATAGGCCCTATAAACTCTTTAAATCTTAATATGAGAGAAACCCAACTCCTTACCTAAAAGTTAGTCTACCTGGGCGTGATTAAAGTTAGGATGAGATTCTTCACAATAGTAATGGAATTGTTAGAATAATTTAACCACTTAGGTTTGAAGTCTTAAAAACAAAATATCATTTTAAGATGATTTTAATAATATTTTATTTCAATTTTAATTTGACTTAAAATGACATGGCTCACTTATATCTATATTTTGTATTTACATATATTTTTGGTATAAAATTTTACAAAATTCCATAATACACACTTATTTTTGGAGAGTGTATAATATATGCCTTCTTAGTTACAACATTTGTAATATTTAATTATAACATATTAGGATATTAGTTATGATTCATTATAATATTAGTTATGATATTATTTTTAGTTATGATAAGAGAAAGATAAATCACATTCATTTTTTTGTTTTTGTTTTTGTTTTTTTGTTTTCATGTTAGGGACATTTATGTTCAAGGATGGAACAAAACAAATGGATCGATTTCCAGAGGTGTGGTTAATTGAAAGAATCATCTTTTGCTTTATTTGATTCATTAGAATGAGAGAGAATGATGATTTTTTGGGCTTTTTTTTATAAAATGACCATTCTTTAAAATGATGGAGGATGATTTCATTTGTAATGTATTTATCATTATTTTTTTAATTTAACCAAACATATTCCATTTCATTTTAATAAACCAAACACTACCTTATAGCCCAGTGGATTCCTGACCCAATTTGGACCAGCTAATTTGGGAAATAATAGTGGGCCCAAAATCCAAAAACCTATTGAGAAAATTAAGCCCAACGGGCCGTGAATTGTCAATTCACACCTCACAAGACTACTAGGGTAACTTACCCGAAATTCGGAAATTCTATTTACATTCAAAAAAAATCATTAAGTAATCTCAATTTTTAAGTACATTTTATTTAATTATTTAAAATTTTATTTTACTCTCATTACACTCTATTGTTTTTTTCAAATTATCCTCAAGGTAAATCCAAATAATAAATAATAAATAAACTAAAAAAATTAAATTATTTTAAAAACTTTTCAGTATAGAAAATAATTCTCAAATACAGAAAAAAAAAATCAAACTTACAAGTACATAAGCATTATAAATACAGAAAAAACAAACTTTTACTTAAGTAGTATAAAACTTTTCAATACAGAAAAAAAAAATTTACATTATAAATTATCTACAAGAATGCTCATGAAAAAGTAAAAACCAAACTTATAAGTACATAAGCATCAATTACTAACAAAAAAGAGTAATTCTCAAACAATGTACTATTTAAATGACAAAATAAGAACAACTCCAATAATATTTTATTGTTAATCTAACTATTGGGTCCTTCAATTTTTGTTAAAAAATGATATAAAAAATAATTGATGGTAATTTACAAAAATTGTGAAATTCTTTTATATGAATACTTACCTCATTTTTGATGGGTTGTTTCAAAAAATTATTTTGATTATTATTCCCATCCATTATTTGATTTTGTTCAAACTTTCTTCTAGGGTTTAAGGTTTCAAAATAATAAAAAACAATGATGTTGATGATTATGGTGAGTTTTGGTAGAGTGGATTGGAGTTTTGAAAAGAGAAAGAAGAAGAAGAAGAAGAAATAATGTTGATATCTTGGGAAATAAGATACAGAGATTTGAATAAGAATAACTGATTAGGATGTCCCATGAAAAAAAAAATTAGAATTTAATATGTGTTATCCTTATTAATAAATTTATATTAAGATATAATAAGAATTAAAATTTATAAATATAAATTAGACATACTCAGACATAGGTTCAAATAGAATCACCCCATGCCTAGGTTTTCCGATGGATGTAATTTCTGGACAGCAGGTCCAAGAGACCAGTACCCTGCAAAGGGTCGGCCCAATAGTCTTGGGCCTAAATCAAAATATGAGGATCTTTTATATTTAAATATTATATTAATTAAAATAAAATTCATATTTACATTGTAAATTTTTTTAAGAAAAAATTGTAAAAAAAAAAAAAAAAAAAACTCAAGGTTTAACCTTTATAATAAAATAAACTCTAAATTTTTAATTTTATCAATTTGAATCCTAATCTTTTAATTTATAAATATGAAAATTAAAAATTTATTTTGTTATAATGGTTGAATCTTAGGGGTGGTTTGGGATGATGTAAATAAGTGCACTTTTTAACTTTTTATGAAATATGGGTTAGATTTGAAGTGATGTGGTAGAGAGGTGATCTAACTTAAATAAGATGATGTGACTTAAATAGGATAGTGACTTTTTAACTTTTTGGCTTTTTTAAGATACCCTAAACAAGGCCTAGTTTCTTGGAGATTGACTAATAAGTTACATATTTTGGATTTGTAATCCATATAATTCCATATTTTTTCTTATGATCCATTTAGTTCTTTTTGAAGTGTGATGACTCCTTTACCCACCACATTGGAGTATCACATTTGAAAAAAGTATATTAAGGAGTTTTTTTAATGTCACATTATACTCGCTAGGTTGGAGTGTCACATTTGGAAAAAGAATACTAAAGTGTTTTTAATTTTTTGCAGTGTCGTATTATGTCTGCTATGTTAGAGTGTCACATGTCACGTTTGAGAAAAGTACACTAATGAATTTTTAGCTTTTTTAAAGTGTCACATCATACTTGTCACGTTGTCATATTTGAAAGAAGTACACTAATGAGTTTTTAGTTTTTTTTGGAGTATAGCATTATACCCGCCACATTATCACATTTGAGAAAAGTACATTAAAGAGTTTTTAGTTTTTTTTTTTTTTTGAGTAAAAGATTTAGAGTGTCACATCATATTTTCCACGTTGTCATATTTAAGAAAAATATATTAAGAAATTTTTAATTTTTTTGGATTGTCACATCATACCTGTCACATTAGAATTGTCATATAAATACCTGTCATATTGGAGTGTCACAGCATACCTGTCACGTTAATAAAATGGTATAATCGTCTACCAAAATACTACCAAAATAAAAAATAGCATGAAAAAAAACGTTCCACTAATAGAATTTAACAGATTAATAGAAAAAATTTGAGACTAATTGACGCACTTGTTTGTGAGATGGGACTTATTGATAAATATTCATAATTTTTTTTCCCCATAGGTTTTTTCATTTTTTTTTTATTTAAAATTTAATTTTGCTTGCATATCTATTCTAAAGTGACAGTGGTGGTCAAGAATGACAATAGTGATGAAATTTACATAATACACATTACTTTTAGAATAAATTTTTAAACAAAAATCCACAGTAAATGGCATTTTCCGGATCACACCGTGACAACAAGTCTCATCCACTTTTGTATTTTTGCTGGATATTTCACGGACCTGGTGTGAAGAGATAAAACTAACCACCATGCTATTTGCCTACGGACAAAGCAAATAATTGAAACCTAAGATTTGTCGTGTTGATAGGTACACAAACATTATTTGGGTCTTTTTTGGCCCCTAAATACCAAAAAAAAACACAGAATGACATTTTGGGAGCTCCCAATCCTAACATTATTACATCAAAACTTTTCAATTGTTTGTATGTTCTTCTAATTTATATATTCGAAGATTTATTTAAGGCAAAAAAACAAAAATTCTGAAGATCCAATCTTGTTCTAGATTTAGAGGACATTTTCATCTATTCACTTCTTTTTTTTTTTATTTATTTAAATTTTGTCTTAATAACAATAGAGCTCAAGAAAAGAAAAAAAATTATGCTAAGTTTGAGAGAGACACTTGTGTGAAAACCATGAAAGTTGTAGAAACTCGAATGTTATGTTAGTGACATTAGTGCCAACTAAAACAGCAATGTTAATTTTGTACCGAAAGTTGTTGGGTCATGCTAATGATGAGGATCTTCTGAGCCGTTAATAAGGTATGGAAAATGTCTAAATAATTATAATTTCCTTTTTCATATATTTTAAAATATTTTTAAACATTCAAATAAAAAATAATATACCTTTTACACAAACTTCGAAAACAAAGACTAACAATTTTTAAAATTATTTATCATTTCATATATTATAAGTGTATTGATTTAATAAATCTCATCACTCATATTTATTGCTAATAAAATAATAAATTTTACGTAATAAATAAAATATGATAAAAAAAAAATACCATCCATGGCCATTATTACACCAACAAGCTATCCCAGGGTTTGATAACTAAGGCTTCGTTTGGGAAGTGGGTTGGTTTTTTGACTTTTTGACTTTTCTGACTATTTTAGCCTGGGCTAAAAAGTTTAGTTTGGAAAAGGCTTTTTGACTTTTTAGGTTTTTTTGACTTTTTTTGTGAGAGAAGAGTGTAATGATTATGGATTGAATATGATGTTTTATTTTTTGTGACTAAAATAGCCTATTTTGTCTTTTGTGGCTAAAATAGCCAAAAAAACCTAGAAAAAATATCACTCTTGGAGCAATACTCCATTGCACTTATTAATTGACATTTTTCATGTTCTCCTAAAATACCTACATAAAAGTGATGAGCCCTATTATTTATACCAATAATTATCAATTTGAAGCACCTAATTACTCTAAGAACACTAAATAATTCTTCATAAATGTCAACACTCTGAAAAGATGGGCAAAGGTTTGTAACATAAACAAATCCAAATCAGGAAACAAGAATCAAAAAAATAACTCGAAACCTAACCCCATAATTAGTTTGAATAATTTTTTTAATCAATAAAGTTGTCAATATATTTCAGATGGTATCGTTAGAGGGGATCTCAATGTAGTTAGGTTTGATGACTCCCTTGGCTTTTTCTTCTGTTTAATTGGAACAACAATAATAAAGACATTTTTTTTGGAGGATCCTCACAACCCTCAAAGTGAGTCACATCACTTATAATGTGTGGGTCCTCCAAAAAAAAAAAAAAAACAAAAAAGTCTCACTCATTTTCCAAATTGGAAATTGTCACCATCACCAAACCTTTTTCTAGTGCTCATAAAAACAATTCTGGTTTTTAATTAACAAAAACTCAAGTTGAGAAGGAATTTTTGAGTTTCTAGTACGGCCTGCGCATTTGTTCTTATATGTTATCTTCGTTAGAGATAATGATTTTTTGGTAATTTTAATTTAAAATTAAAGTGAGATTCAATTGCTGGTTGAGGTGGGTTTGAGTGGTTTTGTATTTTCTTAAGTGAGAAAATTATAATATAAAAACAATGAGCCGAAACTATTGAGTTGTGAATGAGAATTGTCTCATAAAGTGGCCATTAATAAAGTTAGGCTTAGATTTGGACTTAATCTTAATTTGAACTGAGCCTAGGCTTGTGCTTGTGCATGTGTTGGGTTTAGTTTTGGACTTAAGCTTGAGCTTGGGCTAAGTTATGCTGTGTTGGGCTTTGCTTGTGCTGTGTTTGAGAATTGGGCTTGGATCGAATTGTAACCCAACATTAGTATCCATTTTGTGACCCCTCTAGTTGGTTTATTCAAATATCATTGTATACATAATTATTTGTATATATTAAGCACATAAGAAATATAAATTTTTATAACTCTCATCTTTTGATGATGGAGTTAATGACTATATTAGTGGCCATAGGTTTTCAACCTTTGTAACTCTAACCCTAATGGCTAGAGTTGATGGCCTTGGTCAATGGCATTGAATGGCCCTATTGATGTATAGTCTTCATGGCTAGGGATTCCCTTACTAATAAAAATAGAGGTCTTTCCCTTCCAACTTATTAGGATAATTTTTGGAGATATTTTTGATGAAAAATGGAGATGGTGTTTTAAGATAAAAAGTTGGAGATTTTTTTTCAGCAATTTTTTTTTTCATATATTCTTTTGTTAACCCCTTCTTTGGTTCTTGTTAGAGAGAGTACAGTTATTGTCAAGTTCGCCAAAATTATTCGGAAGGTGCTTCTGCATTAGCTGGTTTCGACTATCATATCCTGGGAGACAGACATCGGCGTACCTCTATCACCCATCAGGAGGCGATGAATCTGTTTTACAAAAATGTGATATCACACAAGTTTCAGTTTGCATCTCTTATCTTTTGTTCTTCAAACTTTTAGATTTGAACTATTTCTTGCATATTATTTTATATGTTCATCGAAATCCATCTTGTAATACGTTCTATGATATAATCTAGTTTATTTAGATATTTTTAGTTGGGTAGTTTATTCTATATTTCATTCTTTAATAAAAAAAATAAAAATAAAATTATTTTGTCATTTCAATTTATTTTATTTTATATATTTTTCTTATATTATTATGAAAAAATACTAATAATCTTAAAACAGATTCATATGTAATTCTCAAAAATTAATGTTTAATTATTAAAAACGATAATTGCTACTCTTTCCTAAGAACTTAGGATATACATGGTGTTAGTTCTTTATTTGTGTTAATAATAATTGGTTTTGTTAAAACAGACTTATATAATAATTTTGATAAAACAATTTGGTTTTCTATTTTATTCTAGTGACTTTTGAAATTAAAATTAATTTAATTACCTAAAATTATTGAATTGTTTTGAGTTGTGTATTTCTAATAAATTATTCGTACAATTTATTTTATGTTAATTAGTTATTATTATATGAGTTATTTGATTGTTAAAACTTAAGTTGGTGAGAGTTTTATAAAAATAAAATAAGAATTTTATTTCTTAAAGTTCTTATTAATTTATTTGATTTGTTTGTTTTTTATTTTGTTTTGTAGCTAACTTTCTGTATATGTTTACCTAATCACCAAGGAGGGTACAAATGAACAAAACAAATTAGGATAAATATATTGGACTACTAATTTGTGATTTGAATAGGATTACCTTTACGTGCAATAAGGAATAAGATTGGACTTTTAGTTTTTTTTGGGAGGACATATCTATGAATTGAAATATTCGCCTTAATGTTAAATTTTATTTTGGATTTATTTCGTATATTGTTTTGAAAGTTTGGTAATGTAACGCCCTTAAAATAATACGATAAATACATTCCAGAGGCATAAACATAACAATATAATTCAAAATGTAAATAGTCATTTCATTACATGAAATTAGTATTACAAAAGAGTCTATCACAAATAATGCCCTTCGGGTTTACACCTTTCCAAGTCTTGACTTGATTACAACAAAAGTGGGACTAACCCTTACAATTAAAGCCCTAGGCTATACAAAATATAACAAATAAGAAGCTCTTGCTCCCTGAAAATCCCTCCAATGCTATTGCCTTGGTGGAGACATGTCATCAATACCTGAAAATGTTTTTTCTAAATAGGGTGAGTCACAGCCCAGTAGGAATAATCTAACACAATCTATGTGATTTAACGAAGATATTAGTGTATGTACATATACAATGCCCGGGATAAAATATTCACACTATGTATTGCCATTGAATATCAATTCCATATTCCAATTCATTTTTCCCCAAATTCATTCCAATACATAAGTCAATTTCCATTATCTTTCAATATTCCAATTGAGACTATAACTCAATGATCTAACAATTTCACAATCAACACATAACACTTCCAATTGTTTTTTTACGGATATTTCGTCCGCTAGATCGACACCCATGTATAGATTTCGGGACTTTCGTCCAGGACAGGACACTCTGGCCAACTTAATTATAATGGAGTCCATTCCCTTTCTCCTCCCAAACAAACATACATATGCAATGTATATAAACACATAATCTCATATGGAGTATATCCCCTTTTCACTCCCAAATAAACATACATGTATAATGTATTTAGAACATGATCACATTCAATGATAATCAACCATGGGATAGTTTTAATTCACCTAATCCACATGCAATTTCTACAACAATCAAAGCTATCCTTCACCGATAGTCCAATACAGATATTTCTAAACAGATATATATTCTCAAGACAGGTAATTTATTCAAAATTTCCAAAGATGAGACACATCATCTATTTCATTTCACTATCCATTTCAATATTTGTCAAATTCCAAGTTTACAACATCAAATTTCATTTATTTATACAAAACAAATATAATACTCATTCTAGGGCAAACTCCCTCTTTTTCCCAAATCTTAACCAAGTATCAAAATCAACTATTTTGACACCATACAATATTATTTTCAAACCCCACCATCATTTCCTTCTCATTCACCAAAAAGCTCTCTTTTCATTTTATATCCAAACCCTAGGTTTTGTTCAAAATACCACCAAAACCCACCATTGTTACGCAATCACAAATAACTAAGTTAAAACTCATAACAAAGTGTAGAAAATTCCTACCTCAAAGAGAGAAGACGAGCCAAGCAAGGATGGAACCCCAAAAATGCCGAAATCTAACTTTAATCAGGTCAAAGAGAAGATCTTGAGGAGCTCTATCTTTTTGATGAAGGCTCAAGGGTGTAGAGATCAAAGGATCTAGGTCAAAATGTAGAGAGAATGTGAGTTTTAGAGAGAGAGGCTCTCAACTTTAGGGTTTTGGGTGAAAAGATATGAAAAAGTGATGTGAAAAGTGCTTTTTGCGATCTAATATACGCGCAGTTTGCTCGAGTGGAAGGTTTCATGCTTGAGCGTCAGACACAAAGATTTGTTCCGCTCAAACGCAAGAAGAGACCCGTTCGAGTACATAATACACACATCTAGTATTTGCAGACAACAAACAACCCGCTCGAGCGCAAGAAAGTCTGCTCGAGCCTACACCAGCTTGAGCGTAGGAAATGCCATTTGAGCGTAGAAAACACTCTTCCAATATTTTACAGACGTGCAAAGTACTGAGCGTTTGCAAACCCTGCTCGAACGCAAGAAGGCCCGCTCGAGCGGAAGACCAAAATTCTGGGCAACAACATTCTAGACTAACTAACAACCAACCTGTTCCAAACATGCCCAACACATTCCAAAACTCAAACTCAAAAAGAGAAAGGGAAAAGAGATATACATAACAACATCAAACCACGAGGCCCGAGTCTGGAACACAACAAAGTTCAGGTCAAAACCCGGAATCGCTATAGGTAACCATTTCGATTTAATTCGATTAATTAAAATCTAAAAAATAAAATAAAGAAGTGTTAGATTTTGTGTTTTGAGAATTTCAGGAGATTCGTCTCGTTGAGACCTTTTCGATGATATAAAAAACGTCTCAAACGGAATCCGGATGAACAACACAGTTGTCGGAAAGTTTGGTGATTTTTGTTATCAAATGATGACATCATCCTGATTCAGAAATGATGCCAGTGCCATGTAGTAGCTTAGTTAGTAGCCATGTCAATAACATGTGGCAAACTAGTTAGTGAAACATCAGCAAGACTGTCCTATCATCAATTTTCAAACATTGCATTTTGATTCCTAAATTTTAGGATAATTTCATTTTCACCCCAAAACTTTTTTAACTAGCACTTTGGCCTCTACATTTTTTAGTATTTGCATTTTAACCCCTCAAGTATATGATATTTGCAGTTTGACCCTTGGAGTTTATTGTATTTGCAATTTAGCCCTTGAAAGTTTATGAAGTTACGTTTTGACCCCTAAAAAAGTGGAGGAGTGTGTTCTTGGCTAAATAGATGATTTCGGATGCAATCACGAACTCCGTTTCTGTAGATTTAGATAATTTGTAATTATAATAGTTGCATTTTAATTTGTATTAGTTTTAATTTGTAATTTGTAATAGTTTCACCATAGTAAAAGGAAAGGGGAAGGAAATATGTTTATAAACCTTCGAGTTTAGAGAAAATCTTTGGGATTAATTTTAGTATTTCCAAAATGGTTTGGTTTTCTATAATAGAAACCAAAGTGTTTAGCCTTGACTAAAGAGTATTTTTGAGTTATGTTCAGAAATGACAACTAAGATGTATTTGGTTTTAAACTTTTGTGGTTAGAGGAAGTCTTTGGGTTTAATCTTTCTATTCCCAAAATGGTAGGAAACCAAGTTTTAAGAAAGTCCTTGGTTACAATATGATTATTTTCACAGTGTTTTATTTTGGGAAAAGAAACCAAATCTTAGCATTAGCTAAAATGTTTCTGATTTTTATTCAGAAATAATGGGTTCGGGTCCGGGAGTACCAGTTAACTATGAATGGTGTAATTTTGGTAGAAATTTTTATTTGCTTGGGAATTGATTTGTTTTACCTAGTTTATCCCCTAAAACACTTAATTCTAAATTTGTTTTCCCTAGATTAGGAGTCAACAAGCTTTTGAAAGTTTGATCTAAGATTAACTGGTCTTAAGTGAGACTGGTGTGACCCTTTCAGTCTTCTTGAAAACTTTCCTGACCATGTTCGATTCTAGGGTAAGTGATGAGATCAGTTTTGAATTAAATTTCAGACTTTGGATTTTCTAGTGTTAAGTTTTGTTTTGGGAAAAACAGAATAGTGAAATTCTATTGTGATGGCTTCAAGAGGTGACAACAGAAAATGTTGTTCCACCTGATAACCTTAAGCCTTTTGAGGTTCTCAAAAGAAGATCTAGGGAGATCAAGTGTGATTAAAGAAAATTATAAAATTGCATGATAATATTTCTGAATTAATCAAAAGCAATTAGTATGTTATCCTTGTGTCAATTATAGTATGTATGATTACTATGTGACTTTACTTGAAAGCAAAAATGAGACAACCTGTTAAGGTAGGTGAATATATTTTTGAATTTTTAAATTCCAAATATATTCTTAAATTGGTGGCTCCTAGTGAATACAAGATCACTGATCATAGAGATAGAAAACTGGTGGTTCCTAGGAGGCGTTAGACCATTGGCTACTCAGTTATGAGATTGTAGTTCTTAGTAGTGAACAGATTACTGATCATACGTCAAGACATGATGATTCCTAGTAATGAAAGAGTATACTAATCCTATGTCAAGACGTTGTGATTCATACTAGTGGAGTGACTATTGATCACATGTCAAGATATTGTGATTCCTAGTAGTAAAAAGTCTATTGGCCACATGTTGAGAAATTAATTATTCTTAGTAATGAGACTACTGGCCATAGTATAAAGTTCCGAATAGTAGACTATTGAACACTAGATTTGTGTTTTCTAATAGTAAGGCTGTTGACTTCAAAATGACTTGTTGGACTAAACTTGTTTGATGCCTGAATTCAGAAAAGAACTAATTTTGTTATGACGGTCTGGGAATGTGTTTTCTGTGATATAATTTTGAAAGTTTTATAATCATTGTGACATAAGGAATTGTTTAAAGACCTAGGTGAATTTTTGAAAAGGCCGGGAGCCTTCGTATAAATTCTATAAATGTAGGAGTGTCATGTAAAATGTGGCAATACCTAAACCCAAGCAGGTAGGATAGATCTAAAAATCCGTTGACTTTCTATTCAATGGATATGCATAATATATTAATGCATATTGGTTTTCTTGTTGACGAATCTGATATTCAGATTTACACAAGAATACAATCATGGAATTGAGGAAGCGATTTTCATGAGGAAAGAGATAAGCCTAGAAGATGTTAACAGACTAGGACTTTAAAGTTCTTTTAATCTAATCTTCTTAAACCGATATCGTGGATAGTAAGGCTAAAAACTTCTTTGAAGTTGTGATTTCTCTAGAAAGTAGTTATTAAATTAACTTGATCTTGTAGATACAGTAGTAATTCTTGGGATGCAAGTGAATGAAAGCCGATGAGGCATGCTTATTATCAAAGGATATCGGCGAAGAGAAGGCCTGGATTACTTTGATACGTGATCAGTAGTTATAGTGAGTGTGATCACAATCGTATGAAATTTGAAGATACATCAAGATGGATGTTCAGTTAGCTTTCTTATATGAAGATTTAGTTGAATAAATCTTTATGGAACAACCCGAAGGGTTTGTCCGTTGTAGGACGAGGAAATATTGTAAGCTTGAGAATTATTTTATGATTTGAAATAAGCACCGAAACAATGGCATGAGAAATTTGACAACGCTATATTGTCGAATGCGTTTGTGACAAAATGTGTATATGTTAAAACATTGACAGAAGTTATATCATTCTGTGTCTATATGTTGATGACATGCTCATTATTGATAGTTATGAGAAGATGTTCAATACTACCAAGTGGATGTTGAACTCTAAGTTTGACATGGGCCTTATAGATGTATATCTAAGAATTAAGATTTTCTGACCATCTGCTAGTAGTGTACTTTCTCAGTCTCATTATTTTGATAAGAGTCTTGAGAAGTATAAGTCAGATACAAGTATGTTAAAGACTTCAATAGACTTTAGTCTTCGCTTGACCAAGAATAATAGAATATTCTTGGGTCATTAAAAGTTTAATGTATCTGATGAGTTGTATAAAGCTAGGTATAGCCTACTTAGTTAGCAGGCTTAGTAGATACATGAGTAATCCTAATGTTACTCATTGGAAGGGCTTTATGCTGGTGTTGGATTTTTTACAGTACACCCGGGATTATGTGTTGCATAACACTTGATATCCAGTTGTACTAGAAGGGTACAAAGGCACTTACTGGATATTTGATATAAAGACTACAAATCCATTAGTGGATATGTTTTATCTAATTGAAGCTGTAACCATGTCTTGGAGATCTTCCAACTAGATGTGTATCTCAAGATGAATGATGGAATTGGAATTTAGTATTAAAGTAGTTGAATAGATTTGTTATTTTCTTGAGGATATTCTATGTTGATCAAATCTTGTGCTAGTAACTTTCTATGCTTTGCGACAACCAATCAAGTATTGCTAGGGCAGAAATAAAAAGTCTAGACATTTTTTGTCAAAGACATAGTTCTATACGACGACTACTCTCGTATGTTATCACTATAGACTATATATGTATAAGGACAATATTATGGATTCGTTAACCTAAGGGTAAAATTGAGAGTTAGTAAGAAGTCGTCATCAGGAATGGGGTTAAGACCTTTAGTGAATATTACTAGAATGAAAAATCCAACCTAATTGACTGGAGATCCCAAGATCTAGGTTCAAAGAGACAACCTAATTGCATGTAATGGGTGAGTCACTAAAGAGGTAAATTCTCTTGTCCATTCCTTTATACAGTGATACCCTGTGGAGTGGAAGGTTAAGCTAATGTTTTTAATGACCTAAGTGCTGTGAATAGTCAATCGTAGTATAACGAGATACCTTATGTAGGTTACCTATGTGAGTGCAAAGTGAGGCCGCTTTTTTAAGAATTAACAAGGCTGAATTATTTAGAAACACTCACTGAACCAGGCTAGTGTTCCAAGGCTAAATCGGACACAATAGTGAGAACATAATGATGGTTAGAGTAATTCCTATGTAAGGTCTATTGTCTTGGTTTACACAAACAACAGAGCAGTTCAAGACATCACGTTCACTAATTAGTCAGTAAATCCGATAGGCTTTCACTACGAAAGGTTTAAGGCCAACAGCTACCTTGTTTGATGCAGGGTTATTCTATGTACTCTCTCTCCGAGTCTTTATTGTTTACGTTGTCCGATTTTCTTTATTCGGCCAATTTTATTCATGTGGGAGATTGTTAGAGATAATGGTTTTTCGGCAACTCTAATTTAAAATTAAAGTAGGACCCAATTGCCGGTTGAGATGAGTTTGAGTGGTTTTGTATTATCTTAAATAATAAGATTGCAATACAAAAACAATGAGTAGAAACTATTGAGTAGTGAATGAGAATTGTCTCATAAAGTGGGCATCAATAAAGTTGGGCTTAAATTTGGACTTAATCTTGATTTCGATTGAGCCTAGGCTTGTGCTTGTACATGTGTTGGGTCTGGTCTTGGACTTGGACTTAGACTTAGACTTTAATCTTGAGCTTGGGCTAAGTTATATTGTGTTGGCTTAGCTTGTGCATGTGTTTGAGAATTGGGCTTAGATCGGATTGTGACCCAACATTAGTATCCATTTTGTGACCCATCTAGTTGGTTTATTCAAACATTATTATATACATATTTATTTGTATATATATTAAGCACATGAGAAATGTAAATTTTTGTAACTCTCATCTTTTGATGATGGAGTTAATGATCATATTAGTGGCCATAGGTTTTCAACATTTGTAACTCTAGCCCTAATGGTTAGAGTTGATGGCCTTGGTTAATAGTATTTGATGGCCCTATTGATGTATAACTTTCATGGTTAGGGATTTCCTTACTTGTATAGAGGTCTTTCCCCTCCAACTTGGTAGGATAATTTTTGAAGAGAGTTTTGATGAAAAATGGAGATGGTGTTTTGAGATAAAAGTTAGAGATTTCTTTTCACCAATTTTTTTTTTCCTATCTTTTTTTGCTAACCCCTTCTTTGGTTCTTGTTAGAGAGAGTGCAATCATTGTCAAGTTTGCCGAAACTATTCAGAAGATGTTTCTGTATTATCTGGTTTCGACTGTCGTATCCTAGGAGACAAACACCAACGTACGTCTATCACCCATCGAAAGGCGGTGAATTTGTTTTAAGAAAACTGTAGTATCACACAGACTTCGATTTGATCTCTTATCTTTTGTTCTTCAAACTTTTAGATTTGAAATATTTCTTACATATTATTTTATATGTTCATGGGAATCCATCTTATAATATGTTTCATGATGTAATCTAGTTTATTTAGGTATTTTTAGTTGTGTAGTTTATTCTGTATTTCATTCTTTAATAAAAAATATAAAATAAAAATTATTTTGTCATTTCTATTTATTTTATTTTATACATTTTTCTTATATTATTAATGGAAAAATACCAACAATCACTTTATTAATTGGACTCATTGACTCTTTTATTAATAACGAAAATTTTCCTTTTTAGCTTTGTTTTTATTTTTTAAAAGACATGTAAAATTTGTTTGGTAAACTATTTCTAACAATTATTTTGATTTTTTTTAAACAACTTACTTTTGGGAAAATCAAAAAATTGAATTTGAATTTTTAAAAATTATTTTTGCACAATATTTAAAACAACATCAAAATGATAGGTATTTCCAATAAATTTATTATTTCGTTTCAGAAAATACGAAAAAAAATTAAAAAAAAAATGAAAGCACAACAAAACATGATATTTATATTTCTACTAGAGGGAGAAAAAGGGAGAAGTTTTCACTTAGTATACCTGTTGGCTACATATTTTGTACAAGCCAATTACAATTCGACGCGTGGCAGAATAAGGGTAATACAGGAAGGCTAGTCAAATCTTCGATCCTGATCGTACACGTGGCAGTTAGTATTGGTTATTACAAGATCTGAGTAGCAGTGGATCAACAAAGAGAAGCAAGGTGATGTGACTTCAACGGTTACTCACATTTAAATTCAAATTTAGGAGGGAAGTCTAACTGCAAGTGATGGCATAGTAGGCTAATTACAAGGCAACATGATCAGCGATCATGGAGGAGCAGTTTGACGGTTGGAAATGTAATTCGATGGTCATCCTTGAGAAGTATAAATAGCAGGGAAGGCCCTAGAAAAAGAACTCAGACTCAGATAAAAAAACTAGTCATTTATACTTATTTTCCTTTCCAATTTTACATTTCTAGTTTTACATTTCCTGTACTTTAAATTCCTGCACTGCACTTCGTTCATAGGAGTAATTTCAAGTAGATTGTTGCTGTAAACCTCCACAAGGCTGAATTTGGATCATTGTAAGTTTTTCATTTTTTTGAGATACTTCAACTGTTCTTCATTTAATTGTTATATTGCTTAAATTCTCCTAAATCAAGCCACTAGTAAAAGTCCTCTTCATTGAGGCTGAAAGAACTAAAATACAATCGTCTGATAATTGGTTGGCAATTAATTCTCTGTAAGGACTGATTGATCCTTGCTGGCACGCTCGCGATTACAATAATAACCTTCGAAAGTCAAAAAAGCCAACATATATTTTTGACACGCCCAGTGGGACCAATTGAAATGGCTAGACGTAGGAGACAAGGAGAAAATGAACGCTTGGAAGAAGTCGTGGAAGGAGAGGTAGAGATACCTAATCCGGAGGATAATATGATAACACATCCTGTGGAAACTCCCACTTTATTAGAACCTATGGTCGAACAGGCCAGCACTTCAGAACAAGTACCACACGTTCATAATATTGGACGAGACCAAGGAATTGGACTATCCATTGTTCCATCTACTCAGCCAATAAATCCATGGGGTGGCCTGGTAGATGCTATGAGACAGCAATTAATGAACACAATGGAAAGGTGGACAACGTCCTTTTTGGATCGAATGAATAACCACCAACCAACAAACGTAAGACACATGGAGGAAGTTTCGAATGTCCCTCAGCAAAGATTAGCTAGAGATAAACAGCCTATGCAAGTTAATGAACATTCTAATGGTCAAACTAGTAATCAGAACTATGAAAGACCATCACCTCAGTCTTGGTACGAACCTATTCCAAGGCCTATAGCAGGTCAGAATGCCCCAGTACTTAACAGTGAAGCCATGCAATTTGGTGGATCTGGCCCAGTACAAGAAAATGGCATAAGAATGATTCCAAATCCCATGTTCGAAGCCATACCTGGCACAAGGGGGTTCACTAATCCCTTATTCGAATTTATACCCAGGGGGTTGGAAGGTTTTCCTACAAATGGAAGAGACACAACACCAGTTCCAGCACCTTTCGTAGGTCCTTTCGCAGGACAGGCTCAAAGGGGTTACCCACACCCCCAACAGCAACCTGCACCACAAGGACAACCAGTCCCAAATATACCACCTTATGGACCAAGAGGACCACAGGCACAAGTTTGCCCACCAAATCCTATGTTTGCCCCTCCAGCAGTGGTTCAGCAGGCACAAAATATGGTCCCTAGGGACTAAATTGCAGATATTGTTAGAGAGATGTGTGGACCGATGGGGGTCCAAACTCCTATGTACAGGAAACCATATCCAAAATGGGTAGACAGGGTACATGAATACCCAAGAGGTTTCAGGATACCAGATTTTGCCCTTTTTTATGGAAATGGAAACCAATCAACAGAAGAGCATATTGCTAGGTTTGCTGCTCAATGCGGCGAATTTACCAATAATGACTATATGAAGTTAAGGTTATTCCCAAATTCCCTAACTAGGGGAGCATTTGTATGGTATATTAACCTTACACCTGGCTCTATCCAGACTTGGCAACAGATGGAAGAGGCATTTCATGCCCAATTCTTCCAATCAGAGCCAGAGGTTTCCATGGCAGACTTGGCAAGATTGAGTCAAAGGCCTGATGAGAAGGCTACTCAGTTTATTGCCAGATTTAAAAGGGCTCGAAATAAATGCAGAGTCATCTTACCAGAGCCAGAATTCGTGAGATTGGCTCAAAATGGTTTAGAGTTTAGGCTTCGAAAGAAGTTTGACTCGACTGAGTTCAGAGATTTAGTGGAACTCACTTATAAGGTGTCTAGGTACGAAGCATTACTAGAGGAGGAACAAGACCGAAATAATGCATCGTATAAGACATATTATAGAGATCCTAATTATGAGATCGATGCAGCAGAGATTGTGGGGAAAGAACCTGTGATCTGTGAAGCATTAATTCATAAGGATACAAAATTGACCAGCAATTTAAAAAGAAAGACCTTCACAGGAAATACTCTTTCGATTTAACTAAGGCAGATGACATTTTTGATCATTTGCTTGCGGCCAACTTCCTTAAGTTACCAAAAGGGTCAAAATTCCATCTCCTGATGAACTTAAAGGAAAAGTATATTGTAAATGGCATAATTCTTGGTCTCACTCGACTAAGAACTGTATTGTTTTTCGAGACAGGATCCAAGAACAAATTCGGAAAGAAAGTTTGAAATTCCTAGCCAAAACAGAAAAGGCTATGGAGATCGATAGTAATCCATTTCCAGAAATTGGAGAGGTGGCAGCCAATGTCATTATGCCAGACTTTCAGAGCTTGTCATTGAAAGAATTGGAAGAAGTCAACGTGCAGATGCATGTCGCCAACCAGGCAACTATCAAGAAAGACACTGGAAATCCGCCAGCTATTGGACAAGATTTCTCACACCAGAGGAAAGACTCTGATGAAGAAGCACTGGATAACGACTCCTTAGAAGCAGCTGTAATGCAGAGGATGTGTCCCAGGTGCAGACTGAGCTACAAATGGTTGAAAGGGCTTCCAATTGATGGGAAGCAATATTACAGGGATGTGCAAAGACGTCCTAAACCAACCAATGCTTACAATAAAAGGCCATATCCTTCTGGTGTTAGGCAGCAGCCATTGACGGTTAAACCAACAGCTGATAGAATGCATTCCAAAGGCAAGAGGCCTTTATATGAGTCCAGGCCACCTAATTATTATAGAATGGAGAGCAGTCATTCTGAGAGGAGACTGGAGAGAGGTTCAGTTCATGGGATCAAAGCCAGAGATTGGTCCCGTAGACCAGCCTCACGCAGGACAAAAAGTGGACACCTTCATCAAAGGCCTGAGTTAGGCCCAAAGCGTGAAGTCAGGACCAAACAGTGGCCTTTACAGCCAGCTTCGAAGGTAACTTCGAAGGAAGAAAGAAGCAGTTCGATAGCCGGGTCAGTAAGTTTGTGGGTACCTGGGGTCTCAGATTGGTTTGTGATGCAGAACAAGCCTAGGGAAGTGTTTACCCAAAGAGATGTAATTGGAAACCAAGGCAGGATGGTCAAGCCTCCTTTGGTGGCTCCAAACAATTGGGTTTTGCTTAAACACCCAAAAACAAAGGAACCTGATATGGTGCCCGTAATTTCTAGATCACAAAGGAGGAAAATTCAGCGTAGGTACACTCAGTACCAGCAAGACCTGAAAGAGAGTGGAGAGAGTTCTTCATTGGTTTAGACAGAAGGAAAGAAGAATCCAAAGTCAGACCATACTCCAAAACCAACTCCACAAGGCAAGATGGGTTGCAGCAGGGAACAGTTGGCCAAAGTTCACTCTGAACTAAAAGCCAGAGAGAAGTCCAGTTTAGCAGGATTGGAGAAGGCGTTGATGGAGAGTGATAGCGAGGCAGAGAAAGAAGTTGGCTTAGGCCAAAAGAAAGAAATGGCTGAGGAAGAAATGTTCGAAGCCTTCATGGCTAAATAAACATTTTTGGTTGAGAAACCAGTCAGAAAAGACCATATGAAAGAGCTTGTTAGTAAAGAAGTGCCATAATGTAGTATGGAGGATGCTTCTAAAGTGACCGAACAAAGTGGCCAATAGGAGAAACAGGCACAGCCAGTCATCCAATTTGGCTCAGTATCAGTGAATATGGTACACATACTACCGCATGAATTCCAACCTAGAGATGAGAACCAAGAGGGGCAAGACATGGACCCAATTCTAGTCTCTAGTGAAGACTCACAGGTGAGTATAGTGCAAGATGATTCTAGAATGGCTACCCCAATGGAAACTGAATATGAGAGTGAAGAAGAGGTGAGCATTAACCTCTTATATCCTTTTGAATATCCCTCGAACTCTATGACACAACATGTCAAGCCTCTGTATATTAAGGCATTTTTTGATGGGATACAATTGAACCGAGTCTTGATAGATAATGGGGCAGCGATGAACTTACTACCGAAATCTTCCTTGAAGAAACTAGTGAAAAGGAACCCTAGGTTAATCCCAACCAGCACAACCATTGCTGGTTTCGCCGGAGACAAACAGATGGCTCAGGGAATTCTGCCTATCAACCTGAGTGTGGAGACCAGGGACTGCATGACAGCATTCTTCGTTATCGACGGTAATGCTAAGTACAATGCTTTACTTAGTAGAGATTGGATTCACACTAACAAGTGTGTGCCTTCCTCTTTGCATCAGAAAATAATGATGGCCTTGGGCAATGGGGAGACAGAGGAAATTGATGTAGATCCTCAACCCTTCATAGCCTGTGCAGACTTCGCAGAGGCCAAATTGTATATTGAGGGAGTGACACCACTCAGTATACTAAGGAAACCTGATGGCTCAGCCGAAGTGACGGCTGATGAGGAAGTGACACACCTGAAGCACTTAGTCCAGGAGAGTGCTGATGAAGAGGTTGTCGTTAAGGATGACAATGATGCCTGGTTGTAGGCAAAGAAATGATGTCCAAGAAGCCAAGTCTTTGGCTCTAATTAAGTTCTCAATATTGGATGTAAAATCAATAGTCCAGAGAGTACAAGAGCAAGAGAAAGAAGCCATGATAATTGGCTGTAAGCAGAAGCAACAACATGCCAGAGTTTTGGTCCTTGACAAATACTGTGCATTGGACATTGAAACAAAAGTCCAGGAGATACAGGAGGAAGAAGCCTTATGGACAGACTTTGTCTATGAGGAGGAGGGTAAAGATGTTGAATTAAAGAACCTGGGAGCCGAACAAAGCAAGAAGATTGCTTCGAAGGCAGAAGGGATCAAAGAAGAAGCTTCAGTAAGTTCTCAGACACAAGACCCCTTAGAAGAAGTAAATTTAGGGGAAGGTTCTATACAACAGCCCACCAATATAAGTGCTTGTTTGAATGCTCTGGACAGGGACCAGTTGTTGGTTGTTCTGAAAAATATAAAGATTGTTTTGCATGGTCTTATAATGAACTACCAGGATTGGATAGGTCATTAGTGGAACATAGGCTCCCTATGAGGCCTAATTTCAAGCCATACAAGCAAAAGCCAAGAAGAATGAGTCTAGAAGTGATTCAGAAAGTTAAGGAAGAAATTCTTAGACTACTCAAGGCAGACTTTATCAGGACAGCCAGGTATGTTGAATGGCTAACCAATATTGTGGCGGTAGTTAAGCAGAATGGTAAAATGAGGGTATGCATTGATTTCAGAAACTTAAATCTAGCAACTCCGAAAGATGAATATCCTATGCCCATAGTAGACTTGTTGGTAGACAGTTTAGCAGGGCATCAGATTTTATCAATGATGGATGGGCACTCTGGTTATAACCAAATCTGCATTGCAGAGGAGGATGTTCACAAGACAGCATTCAGATGTCCTGGGAATATTGGGACCTTCGAATGGGTTAAAATGCCATTTGGCCTGAAGAATGCTGGGGCTACATATCAGAGGGCTATGAACACTATCTTTCATGACCTCATTGGAGGGTATTTAGAGTGTTATATTGATGACATTGTAGTTAAATCCCAATCCATGGAGGAGCATCTGTTTCACTTAGAGACAGCCTTTGAAAGAATGAGAAAGTTCAAGTTGAAACTCAATCCTCTTAAGTGTGCTTTTGGCGTATCATCTGGAAACTTCTTGGGCTATGTAGTACACAAGAGAGGAATACAGATTGACCAGAATAAAGCCAAAGCCATCATTGAAGCCAGACCTCCATCAAGTAAGAAAGAATTACAAAAGTTCCTTGGACAGGTTAATTTTCTTCGAAGATTCATTTCTAACACTGCAGGGAAAACTAAAGTATTTTCTTCCTTATTAAGGCTAAAAGATGAAGAGGAATTTGTGTGGACAGCAGAGCATCAAATTGCTTTCGAAGGTATCAAAGCCTACTTGGCCAACCCTCCAGTGCTGATGCCACCAAAGGGTGATAAGCCCTTGAAGTTGTACATAGCTGCAGCAGAAGATTCATTGGGAGCTTTCTTAGCCCAAGACAATGAAGAAGGCAAGGAGCAAGCTGTTTATTACCTTAGTAGGTTTTTAAATTCTTGTGAATGTAAATACTCAGCTGTAGAAAAGCTGTGCCTTGCATTGTATTTTGCTGCAATGAAATTAAGATACTATCTTTTGCCTACAACTGTCTTGGTAATTGCAACCACAGATTTGGTTAAGTATATGTTATCTAGACCTATGTTGAGGGGAAGAATTGGCAAATGGATATTAGCCTTATCAGAATTTCATTTAGAATATGTTCCCCAAAAGGCAGTAAAAGGACAAGTTTTAGCCAATTTTTTGGCAGACCATCCATCTCAAACAGAAAGCCAAGAGATAATGGAACTT
This sequence comes from Camellia japonica, assembly GCA_030407325.1. NCBI lineage: Eukaryota > Viridiplantae > Streptophyta > Magnoliopsida > Ericales > Theaceae > Camellia > Camellia japonica. The sequence continues at coordinate 162,087,123 of JAPPVO010000016.1, forward strand.
GGCATGGCTAGTGTTGAGCCATGGCAAATGTGGTTCGATGGATCGAAAGCCAATGGCCTAACTGGAATTGGTATAGTGATTAAGTCACCACAGGGGATAGAAACCACACATGGTTTCAGAGTGGATGAAGTTACTTGTTCTAATAACCAAGCTGAATATGAAGCCTTAATAGTGGGGCTGGAAATTCTTATTGGATTACAAGTTTATGCAGTTGACATATTTGGAGATTCTCAATTGGTGGTTAACCAAGTGAAAGGGATTTTCAAATGTCAAAGTATAAGCATGCTGCCATACTATGTTGTTGCATTACATCTGCTTTCTCAATTTCAAATAGCAAATGTAACTCATGTCCCAAGGTTCTTGAATAATAGAGCTAATGATGTGGCTCAGAAAGCTTCGAATTTCAAGAGAATGGATAATGCTCAAAGGGACATAAGCCAAACAACATATTAGAAATTAATACCACCCTTGAATAAAAGGAATGTGGTCCTGGAAGTCAATCATAATGACTTGCAGGAACAAGATTGGAGGCATCCAATAATGCAATACTTGGCTGGCCCATCCTCGAAGGCCAGCAGAAAAATTAAATTGCAATCTATGCAATACATCATATACGGTAATGCTCTCTACAAAAGGGGGGGAGATGGTTTATTGCTGGAATGTTTAGGCCCAAAAGAAGCATTGACAGCTATGGCTGAGGTTCATGAAGGCATTTGTGGTGCTCATCAGCCTGGTGTGAAGATGAGGTGGTTGCTTCGAAGGCATTCCTACTATTGGCCAACTATCCTTAAAGACTGCATAGAATATGCAAGGGGTTGCCAGGCATGTCAAAAGCATGGCACGATCAGGCATGTGCCCATAACTGACCTACATGCAGTAGTAAAGCCTTGGCCATTTAGAGGATGGGCCATGGATATGATAGGGAAAATACACCCACCTTCTTCGAAGCATCATTGTTTCATCTTAGTGGCCACTGATTACTTCACTAAATGGGTCGAAGCTAAGCCATACAAGGCTGTAGACCAAACTGAGGTTATTGGATTCATTAAGGATTTAATCCACAGATTTGGTATCCCACAGACTATAACTGTTGATAATGGAACTGTGTTTGATGGGAAAATGGTAAAGTCTTTTGTGGCAGAGTTTGGAATTAGCCTTGTTAATTCCACCCCATATTATGCACAAGCCAACGGCCAAGCTGAATCATCCAATAAATCCTTGAAGAAAGGAATACAAAAGGTTGTGGAAGACAATCCTAGGGATTGGCATAACTTATTGTTGGATGTATTGTGGGCTTATAGAACTTCCCCAAGGTCAAGCACATGAGTTACTCCTTATGCCTTGGTATGGGCATGATGCAGTGCTGCCTGTGGAAATTAATGTTAAGTCTTTGAGGGTAAGATGCCAAGACCAGCTAGATCCTGAGCAATACCATCAGAGTATGTGCTTAGAATTAGAAGGAATAGATGAAGCCAGAATTCTGGCCTTAAATAGCATTCTCTTTCAAAAGAAGAAAGAAGCCAAAAATTACAATAAGAAAGTCAAACACATTGGCTTCGATGAAGGTGATTTGGTATGGAAGACAATACTCCCAATAGGAATTAAAAGCCATAAGTTTGGTAAATGGTCACCTAACTGGGAAGGACCATATCAAATTCATAGAGTCTTACCTTTCGGAGCATACCATTTGAGAAATTTGAATGGATACATACATCCCAAAAAGATTAATGGCAGATATTTGAAGCCTTATTTTCCAACTATTTGGGAAACACAAGGAATAGAATAAATGTCAAGCAAAAGAACACAAGAGTACTCAAATGATAAATCAGAATTTGTTTTCATAAAGAGTTGAGTACATTTTGCCATAAATTGGCCCAAAAATCATTACAATGTCTTATTTGTTCTTTTACAACAGATTTCCTATTGTTAAATGATGAAAACAACTGAATAGCTGCAGTCATTGCTTCCTTTCGATCGGCCAATCCTTGGTTGGTGATTTGCAGTTTGGTGTCAGTTCGGATTAAGGCCTGGTTCACTGCAGATAGCTCCTCCTCAAGTTGAGCTTTCTTCTCTAGCAGTTGAGTTCGAAAATGGGAGACAGAGGAATGTTGTTCCTTTAGCCCTAAGACTTCAACATGTACTGTGGAAACAAAGCTCTGGTCTCTCACTAATTTCTCCTCTGCAGCCTTGGCAGCATGACAAATGTTGATGTAGAAGTCGATGGTAGCTGTTGCCTGAGATAGATGATTCGAGACATTCATGCCGGACTGCTCAGCAACTTTGCAGCACTGAAGGAACCCATTTTTTATTATAGGCCTTTGTAACGCCTCAAAAGGGATCCTCGAAAAAGAGATTAATAATTCCAGGCAGGTGTCTAAGTCTATTAGGGGTTCAGAAGGCTTGCTACTGGAGGAAGAGGAGCTTTCAAGAATTTCTAGTAAGGAGTTAGCCAAGACTAATGGCTCAGCTTCATCATTGGCTATCGGAGAGGTAGAGGGTATGTCAAATAGACTGGCTAGTCTTGCTTCGAAAATATCTACCTCATCCGTAGACATGAGGGGCGCAGAGAGAGCTGTGGTGGAGGGCACAGAGGACTGCATAGGGATAGGAGAAATGGGTGGAGCATCTTCAGCAGTCTCTATGGTCCTAGCCACCAATAAGTCAAGGGAAGAGGGGCTGGAACAAGGTAGAGGTAATAAACCATGGGTTGGAGAGCTGCCAATACCCCTTATAGAAGAATCAACTGCCATCAGAGATGGAGTAGCAGTTGGAATTTCCTTAGAAGAAGAAGGAAGAGCAAGGTTCGAAAGAGAACCGAATTGAGGTGGGTCAAAGGTCAGATGGGGAAGATATGGAGTCAAACCAAAAGAAAGGAATTTAGGAATGCTTGGTCTCAAGGAGGGTACATCAAATGCAAGCTTGGGAAGTGGAAGGATGATTTGAATAGTCCTCACGTTCTGCAGCTGATCAACTTCAACTGAAACTGAGGGAGTCCTCATTGGAAAAATAGGCTCAGTAGTTGTTGCTGCAAAAGGAAGAGATGTAAAGTAATGTCAAGTTTCAATACCAAAATTTGATAAGGGAGAAACAGTAGAAGCATGAAAGAAATTACTTGTTTCAGAAGATATAGCAGCAATAGGAGAGCTTCGAAGGGAATAGTGCTCAGCAATATGTTGCCTTCTTGCAGTTTCCCTTTGGATTGCATCAGCAGCAGCTGCTTCATCTCTTAAGAATTGCTGCTGCCGCCTCTTCTCAGCTCTCTCAAAGACAATTATGGCCTTAGAATGCTCTTGTTCTACTGCCTTAGCAGCTGCTTCATGAATAGGGTCTTCAACCAAATCGGAAGGAGAGACAGTCATCTTCCTTCTCTTCTTTCTCGGTATTGGTATTGCCTGCTCTTTCTCAATTTCTCTCTCCTTAATCGGGGATCCAGATTCCTCAAAAGTGAGTTCTTCTACTACTCTGGCAGTTGTCTCATGAATGAGAGCTTGATCCAAATTAGAAGGAGAGACAGTTGCTTTTTTCTTCTTTGTACGAGTGCCTCTTGCTCTTTTCTTCTTCTTCTTTTGCTGATTGAACTTCAGACACTTCCTTTACAGGATCAGGCTAGAGTTTCCTTTTCTTCTTTTACTGTTTGCTCCTGAGGAGCTGTAAAGCTTGGGTCTTTTGAGGAGAATCTCCCTGTGAGACACCCGCACCACCTTCACAAAAGAAGAATTAAAGATAAGGCTAAAAGCATTGTAAGAAGGCAAAAGGAGAAGAAAAAGAAAACAAGGGCATTTACCTTTCTTTGAGGCAGCCCGAGTAACTCTAGGAGGAGTTGAGGCAGCAGAGCAGTTGTTGTGGTGGCAGGCACAGGAGTGGTAAGAAACAGTGGAAGAAGTAACAACTCCAGCTCCTTTGGGCTTGGGCACATCCAACACCATTAGTAGATCTTTAGGAGAAATGGCCAAGTGTACTTCCATATTGGTCACCCACCAGTTTGGTACCTCTTCAATAGGTTACCTTGAGGAAGGAAAGGAATGTACTCAAATTCAACAAGTCCCTGTATAAACTTAGAAGTTGCCTCTTCTAGTCTGGACCTTCGAACTTTCAAATCCCTGGTGGTAAGACTCAGATTGGTGTTGCTGCAGAGAGGTATTGGGACCCCTTGTGAGCAGCCAAATTGTCTAGCAAATTGAGCAGGACAATAGGGCTCGGCAATGCATTTGTAAGCTCTGGGGTTCATGGTTCCAAGGAATAATTCTCTAGGGAGCAGAATAGAAACCCATATATCTTTATGAACAGGTGAAGCGCAGAATCTATCACTTAGGAAGTTCTTCAACCAAACTGGGCCAATGGTAATGGGTTCGAAGGGACGAAAGCTGTAAGAAGGAGGAGAAGCTGGAAGCTGGTGGAAGAAGGAGAAGTAAAAAGCAAAGGTAGAAGGATAAAGTGAAGCATTGGCTAGCCTTATGCCATGAGTGGGAGGGTTTGGCTCAAAAAATTTAAGGCATTTGGATTGTAACTCAGTGAAATAAGCAAAAAGCCAAAGTTGAAGAATCCAAAATGGCCCCCCTTGATTGGCATCTAAGGGTTTCTCACAGAAGAGAGAGAGCTCTATATACGTGACCTAGACGTATGGAGCTAAAGCCACCTTCTTCTGTAAAACAAGGGCTTTGGCAAAAGGGCAAATTCAGGCATGATTCTTTGAGAGGAAGTGCAGAAAAGGAACTTGCAAAGCCAATATAGTAGAAAGAAAAGAATTCCCTATCAGTCACATGACCCTCTTTTTTATTCTCAGCCTTGACGAAGTCGCTATAGGATGAGTTAAGAGAGGGAGGGAAAAGGAGACTGCTAGGTCAGGATAATCTGGTCAATGGGTTCCGATGGGGATAATCCTAATAGGTGGCAAATGTCAAGAACAGTAGGGCCATCATCCCACATCTAAATTGAAAGAAATTAAAAGCAGAATTCCAAAAGCACAGAGCAGCAGGGATTAAGAAAGGGTCCTCTGAGAGATTAACCTGGATAGTCGGAGAGCGTCGAGAAGCAGAGTTCTTGAAGGTCCCGGTCCTACTAGGGACAACTCGATCATACCATTCCTGCCCACTCCAGGTCTCACTTGGGCCCAGCATCGGTGGGGCGGTTCGTCCTCCAGTTCCTCCAGTCAAGGCCACCTTCGTAAAGGAGACAATGGTCTTCCAGACGAGGATATAGAGCTGGAAGCTCAGTAGGAATCTCCTTGAATATGGGCCCAAGCACATAGTCTTCTTGCACATGACGACGAGGGATGAAGATGCGTCCGTCGATGGCACTTTTCTCCCCAGCCTTGTACTTTTCACATTCTATATCAATGAGCCTTTTCAGAGCTACAGACGGGCTCGCACGCTCTACAACTGGCACTTTCAATGAAAAAGAAGCCATTGATAGAACGCTTTCTCAAATGATGAAGCTGGGAAAGGGAGTAGAAAGAAGTGAAAGATTGGTAGAGATAAAGGGTTTGTGTGTCGAGCGAGCAAGTGGTTTCAGAGCACGAAATAAAAGGGTTTTTAAAGCCTTTGTATCTGAAAGATATATCGCGTAATTCGTTAAGTACTAAAGGTATGAATACGAAGAGTTTCTTTCAGCATTGATGCTTTTGGAGGGAAAAACACATCCCAGATGTTGATACCAGCTTCGAAGTGAAATATTTGGTTTTGAAGCCAGATTTTGGCTCCAAAAGTCAAATAACAACGGCTTCGAAGCAAAGAAGCCGGCTTCGAAGCAAATTCCGTACTTAAGGATGTAAGAATACTCAAGTATTTGTTTACTTCAAAAGGATTAAAGACCTGTTTTAGGTTTTCTTAATGAAAGTGATGTCCTTCGAAGTGAAACTTGAAACCCTTTAAGATGGGAACTGGTGTTCGAAACATAAAACACCAGGATTTTGGCGCTAAAAGTCAAATAACAATGGACTTCGAAGCATATTCCATATCTAAAGACGTAAGAATATTCAGCATTTGTTTGCTCCAAAGGATTGAAGACCTGTTTTAGGTCCTCAATAAAGTATGTCTTTCGAAGTAAAAACTTGAGACCCCTTAAGGATGGGAATTAGTATTCGAAATATCAAAACCAATAGTTGTTTGTATACATACAGATAGAGTTGTCTTTTGAACTAAAACAACATGGACTGTTCTTAGAGGCAAAAATGGTCAATTTAAATTGGTTGATCATACTAACCATGACCATATGTTGGTTATGATTAAAAGAAGCTCTAAGAGGTAAGATTGTTAAATTTGAAGCACTGATTCTAAATGAATATCAGCAAAAATGTTAACTATATTCCATAAATTGGGGAGGTTCATTGTTGGTTCTTTAGTGTTTCATTTAAAACGATTGATCCAAATTCGAAGGATAAGATTGTTCAGTTCGAAGCCCTGAATTTGCTTTAGAGACAAATGGGGACAAGATCAAACCATACCAAATAAAGGAAAAGTCTTAGTAGTATTAAAGCAAAACAATTACATCGAATGGCCCTTATTAGGTACAAAACTCAAGCTCATAAAAATAGGGAATAGAAATAAATAACAAGATCATGAATTTAGTCCAACTATGATCAATGAATTTCTGTTCTTTCTTTATTCTAGCCTCTATTTCTTCTAACATTGGCTGCATGAGTTGATGTGCTCTCACTTCGTAAAAGAGCTCTTCAGCCTTTATTTCGAATGATGTTTCTCTCAATCCTTGTTCCAATTCGTCTATATCCAAGATCATCCCAGTACGCAGAATCTTTATTCTTGAAATCATCGAATTCTTCAATAAGTTCTCTGCTTCGTACTGGGCATGAACTCGAAGGGACGAGAGTTGGTCTAAAGATTGCGTGGTGCCATAGAGGTCCGATGCCAGTGGAGAAGCAATGGAAGTTGGTCCAAAAACATGTGAAGTTCTGCTTGGCAGAGGGATTGAGGACATGACCCCGAGTCAGAATATCACAGCCCATCGAAGGTTCTTGAGAGGGACTTCGTCCTCAAGAACATTGAAGGGCAAGTGAGAGAAAGCCGCGAGCAAAAGTTGAGCTTGCTTCCGCTCAGCTAGATTAGGGGAAGATGGGGGCTTGTAAGGTGGAAAGACCTTATCCGCAAAGAGGGCAAGCCTCAGTCCCTCTGTCCAGCAAGGATTTGGTGAAGGAAAAGGTGTGGATGCTTCTATTTCAGGAGATGGAGCAATGGCAGAAGAAACAAGGGCATTAATATAATCGAGCCAGTCAGAAGAACAAATCTTCGCCTTCGAGCTAAGAATGATGGATTGTACCCTTGAGTCTCTTCGAGGCGTCGGGCAGCGTGCACTATCTTTGTAGGCATGGAGGATGTAGACCATGCTACAAGCAGGTTTTCCTCCAAACTGCATCAATGATCGATGGGCACTAAGGATAGACCACCGAGCTTCGC